>PITA01002630.1:0-156854 GCA_004023965.1 Spilogale gracilis | reverse complement strand
TGCTTCCTCCTCTCTCTCTGCCTGCCTCTCTGCCTACTTGTGATCTCTCTCCCTGTCAAATAAATACATGAAATCTTAAAAAAAAACAAAACAAAACAAAAAAAGAAAACAAAGCCTGTGCATGATAATTGGTCTGTCCTCTCCCTGCAACCAAATCTAATTTACATATCCCTTATTAACTATTCCACTTACTATAGTCTTATTATGGTCCTTGAAAACCCAAAACATATTCCAGTTTCCTGGGTTTCCATACTTTTTTTCTTCCACATCCCATGAAAGCTTTCCCCAGTTATTTACAAAGCAGGCTTCCAACTGTGGTTTATATTTATGCCTACATGTTCACCTAGGGAAAGCTTTCTCTGAGCGTTCCACCTTCTCCTACACATTTATTTTAAATATTGCTCATCACAAATTAAAGCGACTAATGTAGATAATTTCAAATATACATAGATATATATATTTATACACGAACATAGAATAGACTCTGTTGGCACCTAATAGCTGTAACTTGAATGAATGAATTAATAAATTGCTATGGATATTTAGAAGATGGATAGTTAGAAACAAGATGTACTACCTAGAGAAAATGAGTCAGAAAATGTTAACATAGTTAAGAAGTCACTGGAATTTATAAGGCAAAGGGAAGGAGAAAAGGATCTTATAAAGGGTATGCATAAATGTCCTCAATTTTTAAAATTGTGGTTAAATAAACATTAAAAAAATGCTATCTTACTCATTTTTAAGTTCAGTAGTGTTAAATATATATATATATATATATATATATATATATATATATATATATATAGTTGTTGAAATCAATCTCTGGAACTCTTTGCATCTTGCAAAACTGAACCTTGATATCCATAAATATCAACTTTTGATCCCCCATCACCCCAACATCTGGCAACAATAATTGTTCTGTCTATGAATTTGACATATAAGTGAAATCATGGTGTATTTGTCTTTCTATGGCTGTCTCTTTTCACTTAGCATAATGTCCTTAAGGCTTATCTATATTAGAGCATGTGGCAGAATGTCCTTTTCTTTTAAGGCTGAATAGTACTCCATTGGGTATCATGAATAATGCTATTATGAATATGGGTATACAAGTATCTTAAGAGAAATCGCTTTCAATATATTTGAGCATATACTTAGAAATGGAATTGCTGGATCATTTGGTAATTTCCATTCTATTTTATAATACTGAAATTGTATATAACAATGTGCTGAGCTCATCAATTACAATAATTTTCTGCAGAAGAATTTTTTGGAATTTATTACACAATCATATCATCTGAGAATAAAATAATCTTTTTCTTATTTTCCAATTAATATACTTTTTTAAACATATTAATATGCTGACATCCAGTGCAATGTTGAATAAAATTGGTGGGAAATAGAAGAACCTTTTTTTTTCCTCAACAACTAGGGAAATGCTTTCAATGTATCAACATAGATTTTTTATTTTTTTTAGGATTTATTTATATATTTTAGAGAGTAAGAGAATGGGGAAGGGGCACAGAGAGAGGGAGAGAAATCCTCAAGCAGACTCCCCACTGAGTTCAGAGCCTAATATGGGGCTTGATCCCAGGGCCTTGAGATCATGACCTGAGCCAAAATCAAGAGTGAGATGCTTAACCGACTGTGCCACCCAGGCACCCCTCACATAGTTTTATTGTACATATCTTTATTAGTTTATACAAGTTAACTTCCTTTTTTAAAAAAAAAATATTTTATTTATTTGACAGAGACAGATCACAAGTAGGCAGAGAGAGAGGAGGGAGCAGGCTCCCCACCGAGCACAGAGCCCAATGTAGGCCTTGATCCCAGGACCCTGAGACCATGACCTGAGCTGAAGGCAGAGGCTTTAAGCCACCAAGCCACCCAGGCATCCTAAAAAAGTTAACTGCTAATCTTAATTTGTTACTGTTTTTTTTTTTTTTCTACAAAGGATATTGGGCTTTAAAAAGTCCTTTTTTTCTATATGTATTTTAATAACTATATGAAATGTTTCTTAATTAAATAAAATGATGCATTTTAGTGGTTCATTTTTGAATTTCAAGCAAAACTTACATTCTCATAAAAATCAAATTAGATTGATATTTTTAAAAATTTATTTCTAGATGGTTTTATTCAATTTTTTTATTATATGATTTTCTTTCCTCCCTTCTTTCCTTCTTTCCTTCCTCCCTTTTTCCCTCTCTCCCACCATTCTTTCCTTCTTTCCTTCCTCCCTTTTTCCCTCTCTCCCCCCATTCCTTCCTTCCTTCCTTCCTTCCTTCCTTCCTTCCTTCCTTCCTTCCTTCCTTCCTTCCTTCTTCTTTCCAATACAATATTGAACAGGATTAGCCATCCTTGTCTTTTTTTAATCATACAATGAAAATCTTTAGTTATTCCTCATTAGGTATCATGTTAAATGTACATTTCTTTTATAGACAAGTGTATCCCCTTCTAATCCTTGTTTAATGAATGTTTTCATTGTGAATGGATGTTGCATTTTTGCAAAATACTTTTCTGTGTCAGCTGATGTAAATTTCTGGAATAAATCATTCTAGGATATGGTATATTCATTTTATATACTGTTAGATTAAATTTGCTAATTTTTTTTAAGTTTGCTAATATGTTTTGAGGAAATTTACATGCATATTCATGAAAGACTTTAATCTGCTGTTCTCTTTTTTCTGCTGACTTTCTCTGGTTTTCAAATTAGGGTAATGCCAGCCTCCTTAGATGTGCTGTAAAATGTTCAGATCTTCTATATTCTTTTTTTTTTTTTTTTTTTTTTTTTTTTTTTTTTTTTTTTTTTTTTTTTTTTTTTTAGATCTTCTATATTCTTAAAGGAGTTTTAAAGAACTACTATTATTTTATTTGAATATGTGGTAGAATTTTCCAGTAAAACCATTTGGGTCTGAAATTTTATATTTTTTTATTATAATTCCAATTTCTTAATAGTTGTGAGACTATAGAAATGATTTATTTCATCTTGAATAAGTTTTAATATTTTGTAGATTTGAAGATACTGGTCTGTTTCATCTATGAGACCAAAATTATGTGTGCAGGTTTCTTCATAATATTCCCTCATTCTTTTAAAGTCTATGGTATCTTTGGTAATATCCCATCTTTCATTCCTGATGTTGGTCATACGTTTATTCTCTTATAATATTGTCAGGCTTGTTAAGCACTTATCAATTGTGTTGACGTTTTCAATAGAAAAATACTGTGTATTTTGGTTTTCTTTATTGCAGTCTTGTTTTCTAATTTTACTGAATTAGTATATGTTTATTATATCCTTTATTTTGCCTTTGGTTTATTGTGCTAATATTTTTATGCTTTCTTAAAGGGAGAAGGTTTTATTTATTTATTTATCTATCTATTTATTTATTTAATGTATTTGACAGAGAGAAACACAGCTAGAGAGGGAACATGAACAGGGGGAGTGAGTGAGGGTGAAGCAGGCCTCCCACCAAGCAGGGAGCCTCACGCGGGGCTCAATTCCGGGACCCTGGGATCATGACCTGAGCCAAAGCCATACATTTAACGACTGAGCCACCCAGGCACCTCAGATTTTATTTTGGACTCTTCAAATCAGTGGTGAGCTAAGGAGCTCATTAAAAAAAAAAAAAAAAAAAAAAAATATTGTGAGATCAGTTTCCTGAGATTTTCCCTACTTTAGCTCTCTCTAGCAATTTTTGGTTCCCTATGGTTCCACATTTCATTCTCCAACCATAAAAATAGAGCTCTAGTTCTTTTGCTCTGCTATTTACCTCAGCAACTAAAAATCTATCCAGGGTTAAGTGATAGAAGGTCAATGAGAAAAGAAAAGCAGCAGAGGTTGGCTCCATCCTCCTGGGCTACCACTCCAAATATTAAAGATGTTTCCAGTTCCTCTAAATTTTGGTTTCTACAAGATCCCACCATAACCATCGACATAGCTACACATTTATTATGAAGCTAAAGTCCCAGACAATGGAGAAAATGAAAAAAAAACTATCCAACCAACCAACAAAATGTTCTACATATTCTCTGATGTTAGAAGTTCCCTTTCCCATTCTATAAGGAGGAACTAAAGAAATCTGGGACAATCATTTCTGGAAACTAGAATGCAGATACAGTCAAAATTTGAATCACATTGAGTACATATTTCTAACACAAATATAGTAAATATTAGAAAGTCATCTTGAGTGGCACCTGGGTGGCTCAGTTGGTTACATGACTGCCTTCAGTTCAGGTCATGATCCCAGAGACCAGGGATCAAACCCTGCATCTGGCTCCCTGCTCTGCGGGAAGCCTGATTCTTCCTCTCTCACCTCCCCCCCTGCTGTGTTCCCTCTCTTGCTATGTTTCTCTCTAGCAAATAAATAAATAAAATCTTTTTAAAAAAATGAATGACATATTGAAGCTTGAAAGAAAAAATAAATAAATGCATAATAAAGTAGTCTAAGTTCAAATTTAAATTAGTGGGCATATCTTTACATCATTAGTAGATAATGTGACATTAATGTCTACAGATGACATTCACTTCTACTCATCTAGGGGTCCATGCTCCAGATGCATACAAGAGGAAATGCAATCTTAGCATACTATAATTTTCAGCATAGAAAATGTGTATTAAGTCAAGACACTGTACTGTTTATGGGTTTAAAATTTTAGTTTCCATTGATGAATAAAAAACAGAAGACTTGTTTGTAAAGCAAAACTGGACAACTTTGAAATCATAAAAATAAACATGCATTGAATTTAGATCCCAGTGTGGTAAGGGATTATAGGATCAAGAAAGGTAGAAAAAAAGTTGAAATGTGAATATGAATTTTGATATAAAGGTATCAAAAGATTTGTAAAAATAGAAAGATGCAAATCATATCAGAAATAAATTTAAACTATCATCAACACAGAAAAGTACAAATGCAAACAAACAAAAAAAAACCTGTTAATATTGTGAAAGAGCCTTTGAAACCTAAGATATTCTCCTTAACAGATAATTACAATGATATAAATTACAATTTTCTAATTAACACCTGAATGTCAAAAATGGATAGCACCTCGATATACAAATAGTTCACATCTAATAAAAACCAAAATCCAGGGGCGCCTGGGTGGCTCAGTTGGTTAAGCAACTGCCTTCGGCTCAGGTCATGATCCCGGAGACCCGGGATCGAGTCCCACATCGGGCTCCCTGCTCGGCTGGAAGCCTGCTTCTCCCTCTCTCACTCCCCCTGCTTGTGTTCCCTCTCTGGCTGTGTTTCTCTCTGTCAAATAAATAAAATCTTTAAAACAACAACAACAACAACAACAAAAGCCAAAAACCAAAACCAAACCAAACAAAAAAAGGAAGTATAAATGAAGCTGTGTCCTTAGAGGTCTCAAGTCAACAAACCACAGCCATAAAATGCAATAACAGAAACAAAAATAACAATACCAACATCACCAATAAAAACTTATTGAATAGCTCAGAACTTTGAAGAGAAAGAAAAATTTCTGAGATGCTCAACAAATAGAAATCCATCATTCTTAGTGATATCTTGAAAAATATTATCAAACCATATCCGGATAAATTAGAGATGAATAAAAATAATCATAAATGGGAAACTTTAAATTTAAAAAGACCAAGCTGTGACCACAGCCTCCTTAGGCTACAAGAGAAATATGCATAGGATTTAGTAGAAGGAGGGAAGCACAGAAATACCACAGAAGTTCAGGTGCTCCAAAGGCTTAAGTGTATTCTCATACCTCAGCTGGTTCACTCTGCTTGGGACTGGTGGCTTCAAGAATCTCAGCTTCTCCAAATTCTGCATCTGCTCCAAATTCTGCATCTCCTTAGTGCTGCAGCTGGACTTCCGCTCCACCAGATCCCTTTGTATAGCTTCCCCAACTACTAGGCAAAGTTCATATGTGGTTCTATGGTATAACATATCAGATCTTCTGCAGGTTGCAGGCATCAGTGAAGTTGAAGGATAGAAGGGATCGAAGGAAAACATGGTTCCAATGAATTTGGTGGATTTCAGCTCACCGAGGAGGGGTCCAATTTGCCTGACCACCCCCTCTATATGTTCACCTTTCCTTCCTGATAGCCATATCTGCTCACTTCAGGACCTGTAGCAGATGCTAGGGTAATAGACTAACATGATGGACATAATTCAGTCTCACAGCTGTATAAGATCCTATCAGCATAATACATCCCTGTGAGTGCACAGTCACTTTGCTTCTTTGATGAAACCCTAAAAGATTTATTTTCCTGAAGTTGAATGGCAACGTCATTGTTCTTGAATACAAAGAATATAATAATGGCTTAATAATAATAATAAGCTATCCTAATTCCCAGAATAAGCTAACAGAAAGCATACAGCAGGATAGAATGTAGTGGTAAGATCTAAAATAAATAAAGTTCCTTCATTTATATGGGGAACAGCATAATATATAAATAAGAATATTAAAAATGATCTAAGCCATCATTCATATAAGGTTTCTGAGGAAGTACAATTTACTCTACCAAGAGAACTTGGGAAATATTTCTGGTGTTTTGACTAGAGATTAAGAGAGAATAGAGAACATTTCAGTAAGATGATCTGTATAAGGAAAAAAGATGATTTGGGTTGGTTAAGAATGCTATCTTTTTTAATAGCAGGGAATAAGATCTCCTGGTTTACACTGATGGTGCTTCAGCAAGACAGATTTGTGGTATGGCAATGATTTCATTGTAGCAAGTAATCCATTCTGGCATGACGAAAAACACAGAGCTGTCAGTATGTATATATATGAAGAAACACATCAACACATCAAGAAGGGTACTTTGAAAATTTCAACGTAATTTTTTTCTGAAATTTAATAAACTAACTCCCCCCAGCAGAAATGCAATATGCTCAATAGAGGAAGAAGGAGGAATTTTGGTATTTTATCAGCTTTGACTTGAAAAGCTGTGACTATTCCATGGAAATGACATTATTTCCTGACACTAATTTCTCAATCCAAATAAAAAAAAATGCATATCTATTCTTAGATATTTTTATTCATTTTTCAAGAGAGAAAGCTTTAAGAAATATATTCTGCTTATTGTACTTTGTAAATGAATGAAATATTTAAATTTCAAGTTTTCATTTGTTGTTGCCTTTGAGGTAAATGTGTGTATGTAGTTTCAATAAGAAATGTGATGAGCAATATTTTGGTTCCTCACAGATAAGAGAAGCTCATACCTAAATCCTTCTTAGAAACTAAGTTGAATCATAAAAATAGTAGGAAAATACACTTAACTGTAGATTTCTATGAGCAAACTAGCATAGGACAGAGAGGATTGTAGAAGAAATAAATTCCAATTAGTATAAAGAACTAACCTTAGGGATGGGATAAAATGAATTCAAGGTTTACACACTTACAAAAAGAAATAATGACTCATGAATGAGTGAAAATATCTCCCTCTTAAATGGTTATTTAGCTGTGGTAAGTCTAGAGCTAAAACTGCACTGAGATCAAAGTGAAGTTTCAGAAAATTCAACATTAATTTGCACCACTTTTGTCAGCTGTAAAATCATATGGCAATCAAAGCTTATCTTAAAAAGTTCTTTTTTTTGAATCAATCGCAGAAAATTAAACTTGCAATGGGCTTTTTGATTTAACAACTTCAGTTATGGTTGCTGAATATATAAAATTTAACTTACTAATGAAACATAGGAAACATACAGAGGAATGTAATGTTTAAATGTAATTTTTAAAAAGTCAAAAGCATGACTCATACAAGTATGCTATGAACATGTGTCAAATATTTATTAACTCATCAATGAGGGAATCGATAAAATGATAAAGCTGATTCAAAGAACATTTTGAGAAATGAGGCATTAATAGTCATTTTGAAAAACATTAAAATATGTTAAATTAATATAGCTAAGATAGATATGAAATTAGTGAACATCCTTGAGGGGTAATAAAACTATAAATTCTTGGGTTATCTTTTATATCAGACAGAAATCTGTGTGTTAGCATGCACTTGGTGTTATCTGGGCTTTAACCCAATAACAAATAGTAGAGTCATCGTAGGTTCATCCTCCTAGATAATTAAATATCCTAAGGGGCTCTTGTTAAACAATACCTGGTATGACATTGAAATCATACTGCACATTATTTTTCCTTATTTTCAAATTTTGGATATTTTTCTTTGTAGTTCATTAACAACAGAAGTCACTGGGCAGGACGTTTTAATTATTATAATAAAGATAATGAAACTATTTGAGTTTATATGTAATTAAAAGCAAAGTTACTTAAAACTAATGAGGGGCGCCTCTGTGGCTCAGTTGGTTAAGCGACTGCCTTCGGCTCAGGTCACGATCCTGAAGACCCCGGGATCGAGTCCCACATCGGGCTCCCTGCTCGGCGGGAAGCCTGCTTCTCCCTCTCTCACTCCCCCTGCTTGTGTTCCCTCTCTCGCTGTGTTTCTCTCTGTCAAATAAATAAAATATTTTATTTTTTAATTTTTTAAATATAAAATATTTTATTTTTTTTATTTTTTAAAGATAAAATATTTTATTTTTTATTTATTTTTTTAAAGATAAAATATTTTATTTATTTATTTATTTAATTAATTAATTTATTTATTTATTTTTAAAGATTTTATTTATTTGACAGAGAGAAACACAGCTAGAGAGGGAACACGAGCAGGGGGATTGAGAGAGGGAGAAGCAGGCCTCCCGCCGAGCAGGAAGCCCGATGTGGGGCTCGATCCCGGGTCTCCGGGATCATGACCTGAGCCGAAGGCAGTGGCTTAACCAACTGAGCCACCCAGGCGCCCCAATAAAATATTTTAAAAAAAGAAAAAAAAAAACTAATGGTAACACATACACAAAATTAAATTATAAATTATTAAATAACTTAAATTTCTGTCTTAATACAATAGAAAAAGTTATGCATTATTTGATTTCATTTTGTCATGATGCCCATTCCATTCCTATATCATATTCTTTACTTACAGAAACCTAGGTGGTAGTTTTATTGTTTAGCGAAACAAGGTTAGAACCTTGATTCTCCAGTTGACTATTCATTTATAATTCAGTTGTGTTTTTGTCAGTTTTTTTGTGTTTTTGTGTTTTTTGTTGTTGTTGTTTAAATTAACTGAATGTTCATATTGTCAAAAAGAATAGTGATAACTAGAAATAGTTAAAAAGGGATAGAGGCAGAGACTATACTATACTACACTATACTATACTATACTATACTATAGATATGTTCCTATAGAAGATAAACTTTTAAGTCAGAAATAATTGGTATGGAAGATGCCAAAAAACATTATTCTAGGTTTGAACTTGTGAATATAATGGTTAATAATTTTACAACCCAATTGTAGACATTAGCATAGCTTCACTTGAAGCCAATTTTGTAAGTTATTTAACACTAAATATAAAGTTGATTTTTAAAGGATTGATTTGGGAAGCTAAGCAATTTCAGCTACAGCATTTGACATCTGCTGCTTAGCAAGTAATAACATTAATAAAGGAATGCAATTTTCTACAATGAACGGAGTGGATGGTCTAGTAAATCACTAGATAACTTTACCCATCAATCTTTTCTTGCTCAAGGCTGGGGCATGACTGAAAACAAGAAAGAAAAGGAAAATAAACAGAAGGCTTTTCAAGGGAGTGAAACAGACAAGGGGAGTAAATTTTCCTATTTGGGTGAAAGACAAATGTTTCCAAGTCAGGAAAAGCTACTCATTCTTAAACAAGACTCTGTTATCTATCTTTGTTTGCTATCTAATAGTCCCTTTTCTACTCCTCTTCATAGTAGAACACTTTAGATTGTGACTGCAAATTGATACCAAGGCTAAAAGCAAATGGAAACATTTACTCTTGAATGTCTTTCTTTCTCTTAAATTTTATCACTGCCAGATCATAGAGGATGGATATCATGGCCATGTCCATCTCAGGGCAAGGAAGACATGATAATGTCTCCAAATAACATTAGTTTAGAGGCTAAAGACAGTACAATTTAGAGACTAGTTAGCACAAAAAACATACCAAAGACAATAGTAGAACCAACATGAGTGAGAAACACTCCTTCTACCTTCCTATTTAGAGAATCTTAAGAACTTAAGTTGGGAACCATAATGTTGGGAAATTCTTAGCAACCTTTATATACACAACTCCCTTGCTATGAAAGACTGAGCTAGGGAACTAGGTTATTTTATGAATTCTTGTTAATTCCTTAACAGTGTATGTTAAATTCCTATAAAATGGTTTAAAGACAAGATAGATTAGCATGCATTACATATCTATAATAATATTTAAAATTGCCAAAGAGATATTACAAAATAATGATGACATATGAAAAAGTTCAGAGAGTTTCCCTGGTGTCAGTAAATAAATCTCAGCTTTTAAGGTTCATGGGTTCCAATTAAAATGTTATTCAAAGGAACCAAAGTGTCAAGTTGAATAGAAATAAGAAAAAAAGATTAATCATGGCAGAAAAAACATTTTCTTACATTTGAATAAATAAATATTTTTGCAGAATCTTAACAATATGTCACTTTCTATTAATGGGATTTTATTTCACTACAGAATAATAAGTTAACTGATTTGGTCTCCTTGAATCATATATAGAATAACAACCAGTTTGTTACATATGTATATTTCATGATTCTTCTCTCAATATCAGTAATATTTTAAAAATAAATTATAAAAAGTACAATAATTAAATTAATTATCTCAAATCAAAAGATTATCTCTACATTAAAAATGCAAACAGTTTGTAGTAGGGAGAAACAATGAAATAAGCATGTTTGCCATTTTAATTATTTTCTCCCATTTCTGTATAAAGTGGCCTGCTATGGTCAAATGAAATCAGCATTTTATTTAAACAAATCAATGAATAGTCATTTAATATATTTCTAAGTAGTCACTTAAGTATATGTTTGCTTCATCCCTTCTTTCTTATTTATAACCACAGAAAAGTTAGGCAGTTTGTTCGTGGTCCTAGAGAAGTCACTTTTTATTGCACTCGAATTTCCATTCCTCTAAGGATTTAGAGGAATGCTTCCTCTAAATTTCTTCTTTCTAACTCATCAGTCCTTCAGCCCCCTGCAATTGGTGTTAGGCTCTTCATTGGTACTTCAGGCCTACTGAAGAGTGTTGGATACATGGACAGTGATCAAGTTGCAAAGAAGAGTGGTGTTGTAGCCTTTGTAGGGAGGTAGCGTCAACTCAGTTAATATGAAGCTTCTTGACCTTCAGGAGACTATCAACAATCTTAAGAAAATCAATGTTCAGGTTCTTAAACTCAACAGTTTTTCTTAAAATTTCCCTTTAGGGGAACTCATTTGCTGATCTTTCTACCTACCTTCTCACATATCACTCATACATTTGGAGTCTTACCTTAGAACAATGGTCTGAGGGTAAAAAGGCCAGCATACCAAAAAAAAGGAACATTTCAAAATACAGTATTTAGCTGAGGAAGTTGTTGAGAGAATAGGAAATGCCAAGTCCTTCATCATAGATTCTTTTAAAACCAGTCCATTTTTTTTGTTGTTGTTCTAAGCATATCGGTGGAAAACAAAATTCAGTTCTCACCTAATAGCTTTTTAAAACTAATTTTTTATTTTAAGTCATGTAAATGACTTGACTTTTGTCATGTAAATCAGGAGGTGTACAAGGAGATGGGTCAAATTGCTATAAAAAAAACTTTGCCACTTCCATTTACTTTCTTATACCAACAAATTTTTTGAGTCCAGAGCTATAAAAATGAAGACTGTTGGACAATGTTTCATTCTATCAAGTATTAGTATCTCTGTGTGTATATAATAATTTGAGCATCCTCTATCAAATTAAGGAATATATAAACCATAAAATGAAATTATAATAAATATCAAAAGTTAAATATATGCATATACACATTGTTTTGATAATCATGCACTGCTAATCATTTTATAAAACTAATTGAGAAAAACAATTTAAAACTTAAAGAGTTAGGACAATAAGATATTTTATGAATAGACTTTAAATTATGTATATATTCTGTTGTATGGGACTCTTATTAAGAAGGTAAATTCAAAATATTTTCAAGAATAAAATATATTGGGGCACCTGGGTGGCTCAGTCGTTGAGTGTCTGCCTTTGGCTCAGGTCATGATCCCAGAATCCCGGGATGGAACCCTGCATCAGGCTCCTTGCTCTGCGGGAAACATGCTTCCTCTCTCACTTCCCCTGCTTGTGTTTCCTCTCTAGCTGTGTTTCTCTGTGTCAAGTAAGTGAAATCTTAAAAAAAAAAAAAAAAAAAAAGAATAAAATATATTAAACTAAGATAATTTTTAGGAAAAACTAGAGTGAAATAGAGTACAAAGAAACATATTTAGACTTTTCTTTGAATATTGTAAATAAAAAAATGCACAAATCACTCAAAAATTAGAAAAACATCAGCATTACTGAGGACCTCTTTGTGCTTCTTTCCCATCGCTAACCCACTTACCCCAAGAAAAGCCCTATCTTGATTTCCAACAAAAAGAAGGGTTTTCCTGTTCTAAAATTGGTTAGCATCCAAGATACTTATGAGTGTGTCCTCTTATCAACATGTACTGTGATACTCTTTCCTATTTTTGTACATCGTTAAAGTTTGTTCATTCTAATTGGTAAATAACATTTTATTATGTAAAAAAACTCCATTCTAGTGTTCATGGGCATATGAGTAGTTTCTATTCTGGGTTATAACAATTAGTGCCTTCAGCAACATTCTTGTATGTGTATTTTAGTAACATTTATTAACTCATTGCTGTTAGATTATTTATTTGGGAGTTAAATTGCTTAGTTATAAAGCATGCATATGCTCACTTTACCAGTTTTTTTTATTAACATTCACTTCCAACAGCATATTATGATATTTCAACCAGTTCAAGACCTCCCTAACATCTTGGTGTTTTTAAATATTTTATTTATTTATTTGAAGAGAGAGAGGAGAGAGACTGCACAAGCAGGAGGAGTGACAGTCAAAGGGAGAGGGAGAAGCAGACTCCCCCCTGAGCAGAGAGTCAGATGCAAGGCTCCATACCAAGCCACCCAATACCTCAATATCTTATTTTGTCTCTCTTTAGTATGCTAACCATTTTGATGGGTCATTGTGTCATCTGTAAATAAAAGCAATTATCTCTTCTTTTCCAAATGCCTTTAATTTTTTAAATGTGCTTGTGATGTTATATCATACGATCTGACATTCTGTTATACTGTTTTGGTTTGATCTGGTTTTGGCCATATTGTTCTGGTGTGGCCTATTCCTGTAAAATGTTTTATAGTACCAGTAATGTAGGCGTCCCTGCCTCACCCAGAACTCACTGTTGAAATTTTCACATTTTATTATTTATCATGTTGTAAATTTTGGGGGTAGAGCTCTTTATTGAAATAAAAGGATTATTCTATTTTTAGTTTACTAGAGTTTATATCATGAATGAATTGATTATTTTATCAATTTAACTTACCATATCTGTAGAAATAGCACAATATTTTATTTCTGTTAATATTATAAATTATATTGAATGCTCTGTGGATGCTAAAATCAGTCATATTCTAGGAATTATCTTACTTTGTTCAATGCATTTTTTGTTTATTGCCTGATTTCTTCTGCTAATATTTTGTTTATAGTTATTAAATATGTGTTCATGAAGATGATGTTTCTGTATTTTTTTCTTGAAATATATTTGTGTGGTGTTGCTATCAAAGTTACTGAGGTCTTATACAGGGACGCCTGGGTGACTCAGTCAGTTAAACATCTGCCTTTGACTCAAGTCATGATCTTGGAGTCTTGGGATGGAGCCCTAAACGTGGAGACACACTAGGAGCTCTTGGTTCCACGTTCAGTAGGGAGTCTGCTTCTCCCTCTCCCTCTGCCCCTCCCCTTAGTCATGGGCTCTCTCTCAAATAAATAAATAAAATCTTTAAAAAAAAAAAAGAAACGAAAACAAACAAAAACTATAAAAATAAAGTTACACATTCTTCATAAAAATAGTGCTATGCTTTCCTTTATGTTTACCATTTTGCATAAGAGATTTTGCATAAGATTGCTATAATTCATTTTTAAAAAAATATTTGGAAGAGTTCTGAGGAAGCTATATGGACATAAGTTTGTAGATTATATTTTGTAGGGTTTTTTTTAATAATAAACTTTATTTCTTTAGTAGACATCAGACTTTTAGATTATCTATTGCTTCCTTCATTTGTTTTGGTATGTTCCTTTTTTTTTTTAATTACTACTTTCACACAAATTGTCAAATTTAATTGGCGTAAAGTTGTTTTTAATATGTTCTATTTATGTTCTGAATATCTGTGCAGACTTCTTCCAGGCTAAGAAGAAATAGCATTAGTAAAACTATGATGTTAGATCATAAAAATCATGTTTTGGAAACAAAAGGAAACAAAACAATAAAATGCGTAGAACATATTTTTAAGTGAAAAAAATTTTAAATGTTTTAAACTCTTTACTAATTAGATAATTTGTATATAGAAAGGGTAAAATAGATTGAGGCATATACATGTAAAGTATACACACTTAAATCATAACAAAGTTATTACAGGGAAAAGATATACAAGTGCCTATCATTTGTCCTTAAAGACTTTTCCCTACAATTTACATAGCTAATATGAACATGAATAGCTTTCACAGTGAGAACAATGTTTCAAACTGAAAGAGAAGCTTGTAATTTTGTTAGATCTCAATCAAAATTCATTTAATTTTCTAAACCATATTTATACTTTCATAAATATAATTATTTTATGTATTCCAAAGTCCTATTCAATATATATATATATATATACCTTTACTCAAAAATTTGTTTTTGGAAGGTAGTGTTTCTTTAAATCTGTATTCACTTTTACTCCAGTATTTACTCTTACTAGAAAAATTTTTTTTGTTTTTAGAAAATTTTTTTAATTCTATTTATAGTGATAATAAAAAATACATGTTGTCATTTCTCGATGATGATTTTTAACATAAATCAATTGGTGAGAGTTGGAAAAGAGCATAGACAAACCACTCTTTGTTCCTGTATAATTACTGAAATTACTGTAAGTGAACAGACACAGTATCAGGATCTGTTACATAAATGAAATGTAGCCAAGCAATATCAGAAGATGGTTGTGACATAAAGAGGAGACCTGTGTGCACTCTGAATCTAATACAATCAACTGAAATTATATGAATGTGTTATGTGCAGATTCCCTAGGACCACATCAGGTTAAATGATTCTGTAGAAAGACTCACAATCCTAAAACATGGTTATTTATATGGTTATAGTTTATAATAGCAAAATTATACAAATAAAAATCAGCAGGGGCCCCTGGGTGGCTCAGTCAGTTAAGCGTCTAGCTTTGGCTCAGGTCATGGTCCAGGGTACTGGGACTGAGTCCTGCATCAGGCTTCTTGTTATGTGTACTCAGCTCATCAGTACAAAGGTTTTTGTTAAGGACTGGTGCAGTCACCTCTGGTTTGATATGAACATAAAGAGCAGGATAAACCTTATACAAAATTTGAGTTTTATATTGAGACTGATGGCAGCGCGCACACACACACACACACACACACACACACACACACATACACCAAGAATGTAAGAGGAGGTTTATATTCACATAGTGAGAATTTTGGGGGTAGGGAGTGGGAAGAGAGTGGGGTAGTACCCAACAGTTCCTGTATAGGAGATTGGCTTGGGGTTTTTATGGTGTTTAGAAGATGCACTGGGATGAGGGTTGTATAGTTTGATATACACTTACATCTTTGTATGATGTATGAATAGGCTTTCAAAGCTGTTAACACCCTTCCATTTAAATGTTATAGTTATAAAATTCAAGTGTATTTTTATATGGAAAAATCAAGGTTTTTTTTTTGTTGTTGTAGCATAGTTACAATTCTAGTAATGAATTGTAATGATATATATTATAGGTTGTATAGTTTCTCCTACAGCTACCAATGAAGGGAGCAACATGCTTTCCTATTAGCTTATCTGGATGTGAGACAGCAGGGTAAGAGTGAGAGACTTACTCTTAAAAGAGTAAATTTAAAAGCTGTCTGTAAACATCAAAATATTGACTTAGATACCTTACTGTACCTTATTGAAAACATGCCAAATGCCAGACTCCTGGGTGAAAGCAGGTGTTGACCATCAACCAGTTTTAGCACAGTAAGCCAGTCTTATCATTGAGGAAAGTTTTATACTAGCATATGGAGTTGTTTATCCACCAAGCTCCCAAGCACAAGCCAAAGACCAATCCATCAAGACCTTTCTTAGGATGGGCATCTCTGGCCCACAACATAAACTCTCTTCTTCACAAGTGTGCCCTGAAGTTCATGTAGACTACCTGACCACTTCAATGTCATGTGATTTCAGAGTAGGCTTTAGCAGGATTATTTTCTCAGTATTGTTCTTCTGTAACATACAGCTAACAGGGCATACTCTAATAGAAATGTTGCAGTACAGAGAAAACAAACAAAAAAATAATCCTCAAATAGAGTGTGATACACACTATTTTATCTACTTAAGTTCTGAACTTTTTAGCTGTGGCATCAATCCTGCTAACCTTCTGAGTTGTAGAGTATGAACACTCCATCAATTGATAAGAGTCTGCTTCAGGCAACTTATCTCCTCTATTGCCAAGGCATGATGTCTTTAGCAACAATGAAATAGAGAATGTATAAAATAGCTTCTCACCTGGGTTACCTCTCTGACCTGAGTGGTTGGTCTGTAGTCATCTTCAGGAATAATCTAATTCCTTTTCATGTTCTCTCCCCCAAGAGCTAATGTATATATATATATATATATATATATATATATATATATATATATATATAATACTACTATATATATTTATAAGATAAGATATAATATCATATAACAACTACCATATTTATATATATATCTATAAAACTTATTTCCCATATTCTTTAAGTTATACTTTATTAAAGATTGTATTTATTTATTTGACAGAGAGATCACAAGTAGGCAGAGAGAGGCAGGCAGAGAGAGAGGAGAAATAAGGGTCCCTGCTGAGCAGAGAACCCGATGTGAGCCTCGATCCCAGGACCCTGAGATCATGACCTGAGCCAAAGGCAGAGGCTTAACCCACTGAGCCACCCAGGTGTCCTAATTTATACTTTTAATGAGAAACTAATTAATGAAATCTTAGAGTAAACCACATAGGACATTGAGATAGTTTTGTTCACTTACATCTTTGTATTCAGTAGATTATGAATAGGCTTTCAAAGCTGTTAACACCCTTCCATTTAAATGTTTGAGTTATAAAATTCAAGTGTATTTTGATATGGAAGAATCAAGTTTTTTTTTTGTTGTAGCATAGTTACAATTCTTGTAATGAATTGTAATGATTGAAATTATAGCAAGGTATGGCACATTTATAAAAGTAATTATATTCTGAATACTTAGCTACAAATTTCATACCTCCTGGCTGAGGAGTAAAACTGAAATAACAAACATGCCATAATACAATTTACAACATAATTAGCTGTTGGTAGCATTATGTATTTCAAGTAATTCCATTATTAAACATTTATAATTTACATAATCAGACAAATAATTTAATGGGGTTGATACAGGAGAGTTTTTTCCTGCATAGAATGAAAGACTACTTACAAATAGAAGTAATGGCCAATTTTAATTACTGAAAATAGTTTAAGTACCATAAACCAGGTTGAGATAGTGAACAGAAATAAAGTAGAAAGATATATTTTAGGCATTTAAGTATACTTCTTTTTTTTAAGTATACTTTAAGTATACTTCTTTTTATTATTGTAAAATATTGTCAATAAAATGGCAAAATGAAATGTGTTTTACAGTTTCATTATTTGGACTTTAACATATTTGATATTTATCATAACATAGCATAGTATATAACATACTAATTAGAAATATCTTATAAAAGTGATTTTGCTTTTTTTGTGTGAATTGTCAAGATTTCAGAATTTTAAAAATTATTTGGTTCCTTCATACTGTATGTGTGCAGGTATATCCCTGAATCTTGACTGTTATCAGTACTAAAGTCCAGACTTATCTGGGAACATTAGAAACTCAAATAAGTAGGTTTAATAGAAGTCTCTCTATAGAGGAAGAGAGACTCCTTCTAAAAGGGAACTCATAGAGATTAGACTAGTCCCTAAGAACTTGATTCATTGAAGAGACTTCTAATTTAGAAATAGAATACAGATTGCAAACAGGTGTCTGCCATTGGCTTCTTGTTTTCTTTAATGTTGCTACAATTTGAGGTTCAATTGGGGCTGAAATTACTGTATCATGTAAACCTTAAGAAAAACATAACGTATGTTAAGAATTATTTTCCATTGCATGGGAAACCTTGTAACTGAATGAATATAATTTAATTTAATGACACCTCAAGAAGGGTTCCCTTGTGCAGTGGTTTTAGACTACTGTTACAGAGGAAACAGAATTTTCTCACACACAGGTGGTAAATAAGGGGCGTGAGCTGGCAGGCTTTTTGTTCAAGGTGCAACTGAAATATTTCAAGATTCTTACAGAAACAATTATTCAGCACTTTCCAGTAGTCTTAGGTAAAAAGGACGGACCACAAATCAAGTGGACTATTGTTTCAGTTAGTACCATCTTTCAGTTTGATGTCCTCATCTTTTATTCCTTTCCTGGTGCACCTCTGTTTGGTAGGTCTTTTTAGTCAATTCATAGTAATTTGCATATCTCTTATAAGCTTATCCAACATTTGTTTTATCTACAAAATTATCACCTAGCATGAGGATCTATAATCTAGGGTCTGTGGGTCAAATCCAATACACAGCCTTTTTTCATACTACCCTACCCATATTCTTAGAAAGGTTATTTAAAAGAAGAAGAACATGTAACAGAGACTGTACATAGTCTGTAAGCTTAAAATACTTATTTCTTGACAATAAGAGGAAATAATGTCCACTCTTGATCCAGGGCAGTGCCTTCAACAGAACTTTCAGTGCTGATAGAAATATTGGCACTTTCCAAAAGAGTATTAAACAAAATGTTAATCTTTCTAATGAAAAAACAAAAAACAAAAAACAAAAAACAAAACTTCTTTTAAGCTACTTCAACATTCAGGTTAAATTCATTTGGGTGAAAATTTTGAGAAGGAAACTGCAGGCTTAGTATAAAAGAACATTTTTTGAAGTTAGGTATGGGTAAAATTTGAATGAGCCTCATTGAGAAGTATCTATTACCCTGTTAAGAAGTTTTGAAGCAGAAACCAGACACTAATTCATCAGTAATGAAGTTGAGAGCTTCCTGGATTACAAGTGAAGGTCTCTTCTAACTGCTCTGTTCAGTAAGTCAATGTGGAATTAATTGGCTCTATCTTAACATTTTAATTTTTTTAAAATATTTTATTTATTTATTTATTTGACAGAGAGAAACACAGCTAGAGAGGGAACACAAGCAGAGGGACTGAAAGACGGAGAAGCAGGCTTCCTGTGAAGCCTGATGTAGGGCTCGATCCCAGGTCTCCAGGATCATGACATGAGCCAAAAGCAGTCGCTCAACCAACTGAGCCACCCAGGCGCCCCTATCTTAACATTTTAAATGGATTCCATGAAAATAAATATTCACTCAGAGCAAAGCTATTTAGCCTCTTAAAAGACAAGTAACCAGCAAAAATGAAGAATACGAAAACATTATAAAATATGAGAAAGATCTGTGAATAAAAGCTTGCCTAGATAACTTGAATGCATTGTTTGTCAAATAATGGCAGAGATCTTCTCACCCACCCTCATGATATAATGCAAACAAAAAAAGCAGGCCTTGCTCCTAGGGAGAGAGACAGAGAGAGAGAGTGACAGCAATGGGGTGGGGGGGATATTCTCAGTAACAAAGTGGTGAATGGTGGTTATTTGTTTTCAGAGTCTTGTACAATTAAATATTCTCAGGTACCTTAGTGATCAGCTGAAAACCAATTTTAAAAAGAAGTTCCTCTAGAGTGTTCAATTTTCTAGACAAAAGTCTTTTAAGCACATTAAGAGTTTAGAAAATCAAATAATATAATAACAATACAAAAAAGAAAGGTAGAGGTGTTATTTTTAAAAAGTAATGACACCTAATGAAAACAGTCTAGAGTACCCAGAACCAGTAGTTGTGATATGTTTCACACACAATAGCACAATTCTCTTACTCCTTTGATTCTTTCTCCTTCAATTTTTATTTTTTAATTATGTGGGAACAACAGAAGGAAAAAAATTCCTTTTCAATAATTCAAAATGTAAAACTCTTTGTGTAGCACTAAATGAATGAAAATGTGGGGAGAAGAAATTATCTTTCATTCTCAGGGCTTTTGCGAGACAATGCGTGATAAAATGGGCAGAATGAACCTTAACTTACACAGCCACCTCCCATAACAAGCAATAATACTTATTAAATCTCTTTTTGTGCAAGGTATTTTGAATGGTGCTCAGTTGGATATAAACAAAGTAACACAATATTTTCTGATGATATGCTTATAATTAATTTGAAAATGACAAAGTGATCAGACCTGGTGTGATAGGCACAATGCTTATGTTAAAGTTAATGCCAATCAAATCTCATAAGGCAGATGTTATTACTTCTGTGTTACCAATGAAGAAACAGACATAGAGATGCGTTATTTATCTAGATCCTCAGTGAGTAACTGCTAGAATTTGTTCTCAAATTTAGATATGTCATACTCTAGACTTAGAATTTTTGGCCATTGAACAGATTAAAAGAAGGAAGTGATGAGTGGTAAATGAGTGTTGTGAACCATATTGGAATATAGAGAAGATATAACTCTGAATGTGAATGAGCCAGAAAGTTTTCATGCAGAGTGGAAAGCAGTACTTTTTCTCTGAGAGATGAGAATGATTTAGATATACTGAGGAGTGGGTGGAATTTTAAGAATTTATAAAATTTACTGAAACACAAATAAACAAAAGCAACGATCTGCCCGATCAGTTATAACATTGTTGTTAACATAAAACCTGATTGAACAATATTAAGTCTTTTGTCAGTGCTCACTCAGCACAATAAAAAGGCTTCCATCTCCATATCCAGCAAAACCACCTACTTTCTTCAAACATAGAAATAAAATATCTTTAAATTTTTGCTTCTCTCATTCAGCTCTTTATTTTACCTGGAAATAGCTTTGTTTATGTTACAAAGAAGGATTACAAATTTGTTTGTTTACCCCCTGCCCACATAACTAAAAAGAGTATTTTAAGTGTTCCTGGTGTTATATCATGGGTCCAAGAATCATATGAGTAACAGTGCACACCTTGGAACATAGTAAGCCTCATTCTTTGAAAACAGGTCTTTGGTTCTTTTTTTTTTTTTTTAATTTTATTTTTATTTGACAGACAGAGATCACAAGTAGGCAGAGAGGCAGGCAGAGAGAGAGGAGGAAGCAGGCTCCCCCTGCTGAGCAGAGAGCCAATGTGGCCTCAATTACAGGACCTTGAGATCATGACTTGAGCCGAAAGCAGAGGCTTGAACCCTCTGAGCCACCCAGGTGCCCAGGTCTTTGGCTCTTACAAAAGCAGCATTATAGTTTCCAAAGACAAGCAGGGCAAGGTCTGTATTGGCAAACACTTAAATTAATTCCTACAGCTTTGAAACAATAATGATCATAACCTCAATTACTATTAAAATGTCTATAATTTGATTCTAGCATCCTAGTATTGAAATTATCCATTTGCCTTTCTTTATTACATGCTGGTATTTAGTAGGGGCACCTGGGTGGCTCAGTTGGTTAAGCCACGGGGAGTCTGCTTCTTCCTCTGACCTTCTCCTCTCTCATGTTCTCTGTCTCTCTCTCTCAAATAAATAAATAAAATCTTAAAATACCTACATACATACATACATTCTGGTATTTAGTAATTTCATAAAGTTTCCTTTTTTTTAAACCTATTTTGTTAAATCCAGTTTTCTTTTTTAAAGTTTTTATTTATTTATTTATTATTTATTTATTTTTTAAGATTTTGTTTATTTATTTGACAGAGAGAAACACAGCTAGAGAGGGAACACAAGCAGGGAGAGTGAGAGAGGGAGAAGCAGGCTTCCCACCCAGCAGGGAGCCTGATTTAGGGTTCGAACCTGGGACACCGAATCATGATTTGAGCCGACGGCAGATGCTTAACAACTGAGCCACCCAGGTGCCCCAAAATTTTTATTTAAGTGCCAGTTAACATACAGTATATTAGTTTCAGGTTTTCAATGTAATGATTTGAGACACCATACAACACCCTGTGCTCATCTCAGCAGGTGCACTCCTGAATCCCCATGACCTATTTTAGCCATCCTGTTTTCCCATATCATAATGATGATTATACTGGTGATGATGAAGGTAATCATGATAATTTAGTAATTGTCAGTTATTAATCCTAATATTTATGTATATTATTCAGTTTATGTACACAAGAACCCTCTGAACAAAGTGTGTCATTATATCCCTACTTTACAAGTAGGGAAACAGACACATAGATATTAGCTGACTGCTTAAGATTACAAAAGAAGTAAGCACAAATCTGAGATTTGGATACTGGCATCTGGCTTTATATTTGTGGCTTTGCTACTATTATCCAGCCTCTTTGAGTTGAACCATCAATCACCCAGGACTTCTTATTTTAAATATCTGTCCTTTGTTCACAGATCTCCAATACAATCTCAGTTAAATATCATGCCCATATAGTGGGGTCTATTTCTGAGGTCTCTTTTCTGTTTCATTGATCTATTTTCTTATTGCTACACTGATGTAGTATTTTTATTACCTAGTGTAATTGTGTCTTAATTAGTGTAGCTTTATGTCAAGTCCTGTGGTTAAAAAAAGTCCATCAACTCTGTTAATCTTCTTTAATAGTACCTTGGATACTCCTGGCTATTTGTTTGTCTAAACAAATTCTAGAAGATTTTGGGGCACCTGGGTGGCTCAGTTGGTTGGGCGACTGCCTTCGGCTCAGGTCGTGATCTCGGAGACCTGGGATCGAGTCCCACATCGGGCTCCCTGCTCGGTGGGAGGCCTGCTTCTCCCTCTCTCACTCCCCCTGCTTGTGTTCCCTCTCTAGCTGTGTTTCTCTCTGTCAAATAAATAAAACCTTTAAAAAAAATTCTAGAACATTTTGTCAAGTAACATCAACAAAAGACATTTTGAAAAATGGGATTTTGAAAAAAATGAGATTTTGATTTATATGTTCTTGAATCTATACACCAATTTGGAGATAATATCTTAACAGTTTTAGGTCTAATCTGTGGATATAGGACATCTGTTAATCCATTTGAGATTTTAACCATGATTTTTCCACTTTCCCTTGAAATTATTTGTGAAAATATTGAGGAAAACCAGTCCAAAAATTATGTGTATTATAGACATCTAGGTGAATTGACTTTCAGACTTATAATATGATGTGATCTTGGTTTTCAGATCCATGTTAGAATTGCTTCTGATTTAAACTTATTAGGGAATTCCTCACTCATCAGACCTCCTGCTTTACAATGAGCAACTTTTAATCTTTTTTAAATAAGGAAGTAGGAAGAGTTGTGGATTCATCTCTCACTTCCACAAAGATTATAGCCCTGTGGGATTGCAGTTTTTAGAAGAATGGTCTTGAATTCAACTTGGGCGGGTGTTGAGACTGTGCCCTCACCCTTTGATATATACTGAGTGTTGGAGAGCCAGTGCCAGTCAAGTTCATCATTTTGTGGCAAAGTCTCCAGAAATAAACTTCTGATACTGGATTCCCATTTTCATTTAGATAATATAGTCAATTCATCCATGGTCTGAAGAATACTTTTGTAAATGGGGCCCCTGGATGGCTCAGTCAGTTAAGCATTCTGTCTTTGGCTTGGGTTGTGATCCTAGAGTCCTGAGATCAAAACCCTGTGTTGGGCTCTCTTTTTGGCATGGAGTCTGCTTCCTCCCTTTGCTCCCCCCCTGTCCCCTGTCTTGAGTTCCAGAGCTTGTGCTCTCCTTGTTTCTCTCTCAAATAAATAATCTTAAAAAAAAAAAAAAGGAATACTTTTACAAATAGCTTATGTACTTTTTTTTAATTTTTTAAAAAATATTTTATTTATTTATTTGTGAAAGAGAGAGGGTGTGCACACACACAAGCAAAGGGAGAAGCAGGCAGAGGGAGAAGCAGGCTTCCCCTTGAGCAAGGAACCAGAGGTGGGAATGATCCTAGGACCCTGGGATCATGACCTGACCCAAAAAGCAGATATTTAAGCAACTGAGCCACCCAGGCATCCCAATAGTTTACTAACCACTGCATTTTTAGTTGTTTTTTTGATACTTAGCCACTCCTTTACTTCAAGCAGAGCTCAATTTTATTTATTTAAATAGCTTATCATTATTACTACCAGCTCTTCTTAAATATCTTATCACAATTTTTCCTCTTACCAACAATGCGCTTGGGATTCAGCATGTGTTTTTATAAAATATATATATTCTACTGCTTATGCTTTTTAGGGACATCTTAAATCCTTATAAATTATTGATATTTTTGTTAATAGGAAAGGTTGTGAGATAATCAGAAAGATATGACTATGAATATGAGCTGATTTATAATACATGTAAGAAGGAATCCTAAAAACGGAAACATACTATGCATTCAATAATTTTTTTATGAATTAAGAGGCACAGTCTGAAGTCTTTGTAAAAACAAACAAAAGTGAATCACTCATGCTTTTAATATTTTCAAGGCCAAAGACCAGTTGAATTATCATGTATAAAATTTAAATAAAAGAAATCAATATACAGGTTGATAAAGAGTAAGCCACTTAGTCTCTCAGAATTTAGAAAGAGATTGTGGAATTTACAGAATTGAAAAATGAGGAAAATATTCTGGGTTTTAGGAATGGAGGCAAAGCTATAGTCTGTCAAATATGATGCTGAAGAACTTAATAAAAATATATTTTTTGCCAGCTGTTTGCAGATTTTCTAAATTACAGCAAATGAGTTTTAAAAACCATGTGCCAGATGGAAAAATGCTCATATTTCCTAAAGTGTTAATGAAGTTTAGTTATAGCAAGTTATATACAGGAAAAAAAATTGGTATAAGACATAATGATTTTGTCAAGCCAGCAGCTGTCACAATAAGCTACTCATCGGCCCATATTTGGACATATTTTCCATATTTGTTACCATATTTATTATATAATGAAATACTGAAAAATATTCACTTTTAATGTAAGTTAGTCTTAATGGATGCCATTACATACAAAAACAATTCTAACATAATATGATATTGTATGATTATAATAATTCTAAGAAAACAAATGGTTTCATGGACAATTTTTTTTTCCATTTTTTTAAATTTTATTTTTTAAAGTTTTTATTTAAATTCCAGTTAGTCAACATACAGTGTAATATTAGTTTTAGGTGTAATATTAGTTTTAGTGATTCAACACTTCCATACAATACCCGGTGCTCATCACAAGTACATTCTTTAATCCCCATCACCATATTTGATCCATCCCCCAACCCCCCTCACCTCTGGTAAGATCAGTTTGTACTCTATACTTAAGAGTCTATTTCTTGGTTTGCTGTTCTCTCTCTGTCTTTTTCCCCTTTGTTCATTTGTTTTGTTTATTAAATTTCACATATGGGTGAAACTGATTTTGTTTTTACAAATCTTTATTCACACTGATGACACAGGATCACCATTTGCAAATATTTAAAGGATTGATATAGAAGAGCATACACAAAGAATTTTATTCATTTTTTGTGATATCAGTGTATTATTATTTATATTAAGGAGCAAACATTTGAAAAATGAAATAAGCTTTACTCCCCAAAGTAGAAAATTAATTACTGATAATATTAATATATCCAGAATCTCTAATTCTCATTTTATTTTTAAAGATTTTAAAGATTTATGTATTTATTTGAGAGAGAGAAAGCACACACAGGCTCACTTGCTCATGTAACAGTGGGGGGTGGGGTGGGGGAAAGGGCAAAGGGAGAGGGACAGAGAGAATCTCAAACTGACTCCCAAATACAGAGCCCAACAGGGGTTCAATCCCGCCACCAGGAGATCAAGAGTCAGTTGCTTGACCGACTGAGCCACCTAGGCACACTTCTAATTCTCATTTTAATGTTATAAAAAGTTGCCTTCACCAATACAATATTTTCTTATCTTAAAAATTTATAGGCAAAAATGTCTTCCTAAATCATGAAATGGTCTCTAGTAATATTTGTAATAGGTTATAATATTTTGAATAAACTTAGAAACATGTAATTATTAGCTTTAGTTCTGAAAACATGAAGGAAATTAAAGATATTTTAAATTTTAGTAGAAAAGTTACATTAATGATAGCATATGAAGAAATGTGTTAAGTTTTGTTGTAATGTTAGTTCAAATGGAAAACTGTTTTTATGCATTCACTTAATATGATGCAAAACCTTTATTAGATCTCATGGATACGGTGTGATTCAAACATTGGTGAGATAGGGTAAGAAACGGGACCAAACTATGTGATTGGGAGTAAACATGATAATAAGAACTACATGAAGATGATATGAAAAATAGAATATTGCTTTCCAAAACCTAACACAGTAGGATGCTTAAAGTGCTACTGTTGAGCATTTTATCTATGTTATATAATCACTGAATACATGAAATTGATGAATCACGGGCATTCTGTAGTTAGAGAAAAACACCATTGACTACTATCAGTAACATACAAGGATGTTCTTGAGCCTGAGTATTGAGAGATACAGATCCATAAATCTTATTGTTTATTTAATATAATTATAAATGTATTAATTCAGAGAAATTTGTTTATTTCTATTTTTAAATCTATTAGAAACATTGAAATTTTTAAAGAAATTTATGTTTTTATTGAAAACCAAGGATTATACTAGATAAGTGATAATTTGCTTTACCCTTTAAATATACATTTATGTGAAATATGCCAATCTCTTGAATTGCACACACTTCATCCACCATATAGATAAAACAATTTCCCAAGGATGGGAGTATACTAAGACATGAAATAATGTCAGATCTTAGCACATTCACTGAAATATATTGTTTGAAATATGTGATATCTAAATTGGGTACTCTTCTTTTCCTCAAATATTGAGGGAAAAGATGTTATACAAATTGACTCTTTATCCTCTTTTGGCTTGGCATGCTGTAAAGGAAATTTAGAATTATTTAAATCCACTGAAATGCTTAATTCAAAACAATGTTGGTTACATGGGAGATATTCAGAAGTTTCAGTTTTAATTAATGATATACTAGATGTAGACATAAGAATACCTAATAATTTCTTATTAGGTATCCTAATAGAGTAGTGGGATTTTTGAGAAAAGCTAATAGGTTCTGTAGATTAACTGCAGACCCTCAAGTATTGATTAAGGGGGTACATTTGGTAGCATCAGCTGTGTCTGATAGGCTATTAATTAACTCCATTAAGGAAAAATGGTATTTTTGGGATAGGCTTAATTAACACTTTCCTTGTCAATTTCTATTCCAGAAACAAATCAGAGATGATTTGCTTTGATTTGAGATAGAATGAACGACATATTATTGTTCACCCACAGGAACATTTACATTTTTGTGTGTACTGACACCACCTGGTAAAACTTAGGTTGGAATTGATTAAAAACTGTTGCTATTCATTATATTGATGATATAATGTCCATATCCTAACCTGAAGGTTAATGTGAGAATAAATTAAAATACCTGATTATTAATATAACTACAAGTCAATTACAGGACCCAGGATAAACAGTAATATTCTTATTTATTACATGGCCTGAAACAATTAAAAAGAGTTTCTAATTAGCTACAAATAAATTATTACTTTTTTTTCCAGTTCCCAAATCAAAAGAGGATGCAGAGATATTGGTCCAGTTGTCTGGTTTTCCAGAGAAACGATGATGCACATCTCAGTACTGTTTTAGGGCCAATCCAGAAAATTGTAAAAACATCTGGATTTAAATGATGACTTAAGTTTAAGTCATTTAAATGATGACACTAGGTTCCCTTGAGGTTCAGAGAGCCATTGGTCCACTAATCTTTTGGTAACTGTAGCTGGCAGAATCTTATTTCACGTTGAATGATTTCTACCTCCTGGTATTTATGCTCTTCTATAATCTCTCTCCTTTAAATGGAGACCGTGGTTTGCTTCTTAGCGATAAAATATGGCAAAAGTGACATCCGGTCATTTAGGCTATATAACATCACAACTTCTTCCTCTTCTCTCTCCTTTGTTGGATATGACAGAGTAAGTGTCCATTTGGTGAGGCAGATACAGCAGGTTGATGAGGGAAGTCTATGGCCAACAGCTAGCAGGGGACTGAGGGCCTCATTCCAGCAGTTCACAAGGATTTGAATCTTGGTAACAATGACATGAGCATGGACGCAGATCCTTCCCAGGTGAGATTTCATTTGAGACTCCCACCTGGGCCAACATTTTAATTACAGTCTTATGAGATACCCTATACAGAGAATCTGCCAATAGCAAGATTCTTGACCCACAGAAGCTGTAAATAATAAATGTATGTTGTTTTCAGCAGGTATGTGTGTAATCATTTGTTGCATAGTAATAGAAAAACAATGCAAGGCCACATATGATTCTGACAATCAGAAGGTATTAGAAGTATCAGCAATACTCACTTGGGAGTCGCTCAGGTCTCACAAGCTGACAGAGTCACCGTGGGAAAGATGAGAGTAGTAGCACAGCTCCTGCCTCAGTAAAATAACCCCACGAGGCCTGACGTGGTCACAGCGAGGAAAGGGCAGTCTGAGCCTTGCTCCTCCCAATGGTGTGATACTGGCATCTCCTCTTTCTACTGATTGGTCTTTACCCTAAAAGCAAAGCACGTTACTCTTGACAGGGCCTCAGGACGCTAAACCGAGACTCCCTTACAATCCTTAAGAGTGTACTTTTTGTATTCCCCTTTAAATTTCCTGCAGCACTGTGGAAGAGATTGTCAGGGCTCCTAAATGGTTAAATAAAAGGTTTAATATAAGGAATAAAACTGTACTAATAAGAACATCGTCACACACACAAAGGATCCATAAATAAAGAGTTCTGCACCCAGTCACAGAAAAGAGGCTTGAGCAAACTTCTACCTTTGCAAAATAAGTTATCTTTCTCCTTGATGCCAGACAGACTAAGTTTTGGTCATTGTATTAATAATGTAGCTAAAACTTTATATGTAACTTATCTAAACCTTTCAATTTCTTCCTTGTCTGTCAGAGCTGCTTAAAAAACACCGTATCATTATTCTACCCTTTATCGTCCAGGCGCTAAATGTAAAAAATTATAGAAAACCTTATGGATTAACATGCCCTTGGTTTGGTTGAAGGAGTTAACTCTAAATTGTAGATATGTGCACCTGCAAAAACATGTTTCACTGATTAGAGCACTATATTTCACAAAAGCACTATGTTTCTCTAACAAAGACACAGGGTAGTCAAAAATCATTCTCTGTAACAAAAATTTTCCTTTATGAGACTCTTTAACTTGTTGCCTATAAATAAAGACACTGAAAGCCGGTAAGGCAGAGATGACTGTCAAGTGATCGAAAAGAATCTTCGAAGCTCTCTCCTTCTCTGACATCGTCCTTCCTTCAGGGAACACTTGTTCAGATGGAGGAGGCCTCCGGCACTCATTTATGCTGACTGAAGCCTTTGGCAAAGGCCGGTAAGTACCATCTAGTTATGATGGCTGGGACTTAAAACTAGAAAAATTATCTGAGGCTGCCTCCAGAAGTGCTCTCTCTGAAAGGCAAATTATAACCCTTTTAAGGGCTTAAGTAGTATCTGAAATACTCATCACCTCAGGGTTTATGCCAGAATAGTGTTGCAATAAAGAGAATTTACCTCATCAAGTGGAAATGACATATTTAAAAATGTGTATCAGGTACTAGTATTAGTGGGAACAGGCAGCTAATATGCCTTTGGGGCTGAGGTTAATTCCCTCTTAGAAGTTACCTGTCCCCACAAGGATCCCAAAAGGAGTTAAAACAAAAATGATAACAAAAACAAAAACAAAACCTTTTTCTCTATGATCAGTTTTTAGAGGACTCCCAACAAGTACCATGGCTAAAGGTGGAGAAACAACATTAAGTCTGGTAGGCAGCTACATTGTGACCTGAGATAGATTTATTTGGCTGAAAAAGAAAAATATATGTCCCTTATATAAACAGAAGTAAGAATGATAATTTCTCATTTCATCAGAAGAATAAATAATAATAACAATGGTAAGATATGCGTTTATATAGCTCCTTAATAGCTTTTGGACTAGCTACATGGTCAGGAAAATGGACTCTAGATGCTCGGAGGATGAAAGGACTCTACTCTGGGCCTTGTGTTATGAAGAGGGGATTTCAAAGTGGGACAAACTTGCATTCATCAAAACAAAGTCCTTCCAAATTCAACAGGATCCGGGAATAAACAAGCAAAGTTTCACTACTTGGATGTGATCTCTTAGCTATGTTAGGTAAGCCATAATAGAGGCCTTCAGGCACTCCAAACGGGGAAAGGGAGAAGGAATCCCTTTCTCAAAACCTCACTATCAAGTATGTGCCCTCTCTCTGTTCTCATCACCTTCTGCAAGAGAATTGCTGAATTATCAAAAACTGCACTTATACCAATGGTATAAGCTGGAGTTTTAGTCCTTCCAAACATATTTTTTAAAAATGTCTTCCAAACAAAACTATTGTTTCCTCTATTTTATTTATTTATTTATTTATTTATTTATTTATTTATTTATTTATTTATTTATTTTTTTAAGGATTTTATTTATTTGACAGAGAGAAACACAGCCAGAGAGGAAACACAAACAGGGGGAGTGAGAGAAGGAGAAGCAGGCTTCCTGCCGAGCAGCAAGCCCGATGTGGGACTCGATCCCCGGTCTCTGGGATCATGACCTGAGCCAAAGGCAGTCACTTAACCAACTGAGCCACTTGTTTCCTCTATTTTAAAGGCATATTTTAGATGCTTAATTTTGAACAAAAAGAATCCTACATTTTAGATGAAAGATTCCTATATTTTAGATAAAAGTAATTACACGAAAAGTTCTGACATCAGTGTTACCACTACTGTTATTACTACTATTAGCTCCCATTAATTTAACTCAATTTCACTATTTTTTGAGAGAATATTATTAATATCAACACCATAAGTTAACTGGCTTTCCCAAGGTACATACCTGGTAAGTGGGCAAGTACTTGAATCCAAGCAAGTTGCTTTCAGAAATGGCATTCTAAAACACTTCATTATATTGGATTCCATAATATAGAGACATATTTCCTCTATATCTAGATCACAGAAAATAAAATATTATATATTATTATAAGCTTTTCAAGTTATCTATGTGTGATTTTGGCGTGAATTTTTTTAGGAGACACACATAAAAATATTTCCTTTTAGAATTTCTTGGGCCATGAGGTAATTCATAAGTATATTACCTCTATTTCCTTTTTTTTTTTTAAGATTTTATTTATTTATTTGACAGAGAGAGAGATCACAACTAGGCAGAGAGAGGAGGAAGCAGGCTCCCTGCTGAGCAGAGAGCCCAATGTGGGCCTTGATCCCAGGACCCTGAGATCATGACCTGAGCAGAAGGCAGAGGCTTTAACCCACTGAGCCACCTAGGTGCCCTCTACTTCCAAACATACAATCCTACCTAATGCTTAGGAATACATTTAAAAATGGTAGTTTCTGATACCTGCTATCCAATGACCTCTGCAGGAAAATATTCTACATTTTTTCCATGTGCTATAATGTTTCCAAAAATATTTCCAGAGGACAATTCTAGCTTCACTGGCAGAGAGTACACAACTTTTCTGTAGTGTTTGAATGGCTTACCATATGAGTGTGAATACTGAATTTGTTTCTCAGTTTTTATAGTAGAAGATCACATGCACTACAAAAGTATTCTTTATTTTTGGTTATACTTAAGTGGTTGCATAATTTTGGCTGGCATTTGTCCCAGTTTCTGGGAAGAAACCTCTAAATCCTAGGAAGGTCCTTGGTGATAGGATTGTCTTTGTGATTTGTGGTGGACTTCAAGTACACCTGATGGTTTATGCTGAAGTGGCTCAGGGTAGAGCCCAGAATAGTTTGTGCTAAGGAGTGACTCAAGATAGAGGTTGGCCATGCCAGAAAGGAAGACCAATCATGAGAGGCTTAGGGCTTTGTGTTACATTGTATCAGTCAGATTTCCAGATAGAGGAGAGGAGTAGAATTTCAGTTCACTAGCATGACCAATGATTCCATCAACAATCTACAAAAAATGAAACTCCAGCAAAAACCTTAACCAATATAGCCTGGGTGAATGTTTCCAGTTGCAAATCCTGAGTCTTATCACATAGTGATGTGCTGAGGGGTTGTTACCTGACTCCACAGAAGAAGGACAACAAAAAATTTGTGTTTGGAATCCTTCAGAACCTTGTGCTATATCCTATCCCTTCGACTGATTCTGATTTGTATCCTTTTGCTATAATAAAACCGTAATCATAAGTATAACTCTTCCTGAGTTCTGTAAATTGTTCCAGCAAATTATCCAACATGAAGAGGTGGTGAAAACTCTCCAATTTATAGCCAGCTGGTCAGAGCTGGTTGTTGCCCAAGGACCCTCAGACTTGCAGCTGCTGTCTAAAGTGAGGGCTTGTGGAAGACCATGTCCTTAATCTATGAAGTCTGACCTAATTCTGGATAGTTGGAGTTAGAAATCTTTGCAACAGAAGAAGAGTGAATTTAAACACATGATTTTACTTCATAATTTAAAAATATATCAATAAAACATTGTGAGATATCTAAGATCACTCAACTATGGTATATTATCTACTATGAGTTTGTGTGTGGTGTTTAAATATTGGAATTGTATTAACATTATACCAAAAATGTGTCTAATTCGGCTAAATATTTCCATGTGTTCAAGCTAAGTGTTTTTGTCAAAATTCATCTTGATTTTAAACAACTATAACTTGCTTCATTTAACAGCAAAATTTATAGAAAAAGGATACAAAACAGAATCAGCCGAAGGGAGAGGATATAGCGCAAGGTTCTAAAGGTTTAAATTTTGCTGAAACATTTCTGCAAGTCAAAAAGCATAAACGATTCAAGGAGTTTCCAGAATAAGAAACTCATTTCTTCCTCCAACATTAATTTATATATTTCTTGTAAGAGGTGTTTTTGTTTTTGTTTTTTGTTTTGTTTTGGATTTCAACTAATAGAACATTAATGAATGAAGTCAGTTTAAACAAACAAGAAAAAGATTTTAAGTCCCCTCCTAAGCTAGAGGCAGGACAGCAAGAGACCAGAAAGGCTTAGAAAAACTCCTGTGGGGCGCCTGGGTGGCTCAGTTGGTTGGGTGACTGCCTTCGGCTCAGGTCATGATCCCGGAGACCTGGAATCAAGCCCCGCATCGGGCTTCCTGCTCAGTGGAAAGCCTACTTCTCCCTCTCTCACTCCCCCTGCTTGTGTTCCCTCTCTTGCTGTGTTTCTCTCTGTCAAATAAATAAAATATTAAAAAAAAAATATCCCTGAGAACCTAAGTTTCTCCTTCTATAGCTTGCTGGTTACCTCGATATTATTCCTTTTCCATAAGGGGAACTCAGTCCACACTGCAAAAAAAGTCTATTCAGATCTTATGAATTTACCAATTAAATCTCCATGTGCCATGAGAAACTCTTTCTGACATCACTATTTAAAAATTCCTTGGGAAGAAATTCTTACTGTTTTTGTGGTACCTCTTCCTTGCTCTGTCCGGTGGGACTGAACAAACGGAGGGCAGTCTCTGCAACTAAGGGATTTTGATCCTAGCGTGAAAGCAGTGTTTGAAGTCAAACTCATAGTGAGCCTTCAAAAGAACTTCTGGCAGTCATGTATGGGGATTTTATTAATATAATTATATAATTGGTAAATAAAAGAAATATTTTTATTAAAAGTAGAGTCCAGTGATTAACTGAATTTTTCCTCTTTTCATATTTTAGCTATATTGCCTCTAATCATTAATCTGTAATAACAAAGAGGATTTAAAGTTAATCTTATATAATCATAGATTTCAATAGGGAATCTGGTGTTCTGTATATTCCTCCAGTAATATGATTTCATTGAACTTTCTTAAAGCTTATTCTCTTCACTTAGATCACATCTGCATCATCAGCTTGTTTCTTCCCCTTAGGATTAAGGATTGTTTTAATAATAGACCTCACAGATCCCCAACACAATGTGCTTGATAAAAATGTGTGTATGTGTTTATTGCTTTTAAGATGTTTTTAGATTATTAACATTCGAACTTGACTATATGTTTAATTGATGTGAATATATATAATATATACATTTATATTAGTCTTCTAATATATATATATATTCATTTGACAGATGATTTGATTTCATTTAATAGGTCATTATTAGGAAACCAATATAAATGTATCTAATAGACATTCAAATGATCACTGAGATAACGTGATTAAAAAATTCACATGTGTAGAAAAATCCTGAATTCTTTCTGTAATTAGGGTAGCTCTTGATAATCTAAAAAACAAACCCCCAAACCTCCAAATTTCAATAACCAGCACAAAGGACATTTACTTGTCACTCATATAGCCAGCGAATGTGGGCATATTCCTGCTTGATGTGAACTTATCTCCTCTGTGGAGTTATTTAGGGACCAGGTTCCTTCCAGACTGTTCTGCTGTCCCCCAGAAACTCAAGAGTCTTCTGTTCTCAGTCCTTAAAAGGGTAAAGAGAAAGCAAGAGGAAGCCTCCTCTGATTCTTAACTAACTTCACCTACACACATTTCACTTACTTTACTTTCATCGTCACTTTTATTGGAGACAGCCCTTATTACCACCACAGAAAGGGTCTAGGTAATGTCATCTCTAGCTGAGAAGCCACTTCCCAATGACAGCCGTATAACATGAAAAGGGGAAAAAAGATTTTGTTGGAAATCAACATGTTGCATCCTCCATAAAAGTAACCAGGAAAGTTAAAAGAAGCTTCCCACCTTGAACAGAGTTAACCAATCTCAACTTTGTACAAAGCTTAGCACTCACCAAGTCTGAACTCTGACTCTAAATTTTCTCTCTGATATGAATTGTAATAAAGTGAAACATGGAAAATACATAGCACCATTAAGATTCTCTTAATTAGGAGTTGTTTTGAACTGTAGACTCTCACTCAATGGATAGACATGTACTTCTTCATTTTGCTTTTATATTTACAAACTAGAACTTACCATATGTAATAAGAGAATATAGTACACTATAAAAGTACATTGATTAATATAGTTGATATATAGGTATTGCTTATGAGCTAGTGTATTGATCAATGCCACAAAATTTGCAAATAAAATAATCTGTCACATAGATTATAGTTTATAAAATTAAGATAGTTTAACTGCAGGTCCATTAAAGCTTCATTTAAATAAATATTGCATATATAGTAATATGTATATGTGGGTAGTTTTTGCAGAATTCTACCTAAACACAATTCTGTTTTGATTTTATTATTTTAGTGTTTGGATGTATTATATATTTATATGTTTTATTATATACTCACTTTTATATCTTTGATCATTACTATCTTATGCTTTTATACTTCACCTTATTGTTAGTATCTCTGCTGTTTTTTTAAGACTTTATTTATTTATTGGACAGAGAGAAACACAGCAAGAGAGGGAACACAAGCAGGCGGAGTGAGAGAGGGAGAAGCAGGCTTCCCACTAAGCAGGGAGCCCCATGCAGAACTTGATGCCGGAACTCCAGGATCATGACCGGAGCCCAAAGCAGGCGCTTAACCAGCTGAGACACCCAGGCGTCCAGTATCTCTACTATTGATTAAATTCATTAAATATTACAACGGTGCTGATTTTTAGTAGGAATACTTTGAGATAATTTGAAACCCACCAGGATTTTGGCTTCTAAACTACAGTATGGAAAATGGTAAATAGACTGCTAAGGAGAGACATAGCAAAAACTCATTAAAAACGCTAATTAGCAAGCTGAATCTTTCTGACATACCCACTTCACTAGTCTGCTAGCTAAACATATCCTAAAAATGTGCCTGCGTTGGAAGTGAGCAAATATCCAAAGGAAGGCTGTTTTGAATTTCCAGATTACTTTCAATTAACTGCATGCAGAACAATCTAGAATATGAATGGTTGTGTTGTTGAAATTGTATTGTGATTCCTTCAATGAGCCACAGAGTCTAGTCCAGTCCACATTCCTGAGGCAATAGACTGTTGCTATTTCTTCTCACTGGTCTCCTTACCGTCTTTCTGAAGAACCATTTACTTAATTTGCTGGTTCTGGTACTTTTATTACATTATCTTTCACATTTTTAAAAATGACTTAAATTTATCTTAACGAGCTAAGTGGAGAGAGGGGCAGAGGGAGAAAGAAAATCTTAAGCAGGCTCCCCAGTGAGTAGGAGCCTGACATGGGCCTTGATCTTATGACCCTAAGATCATGACCTGAGCCAAAATCAAGAGTAGGAAGGTTAACTGACTGAGTCACCCAGGCGTCCCTTACATTCTGAGTTTTATTGGATCTATATTATTATAAATTTTCTCTCTTCTACTAGATAGAAAGTTCTGTGAAGTCAGGGATTAATATTTTTCTTATTACAAAAAACCTCTTTTGGAAAGTATTGAATCTGAGAATCAGTACAGATGTTTCACTAGGCCTTCAAAAATTTATTCATGAGGTGGAAGATGATGTCTGGCTCTCAGTCCTACTGAACATAGGTCTTCCTTCTCTCTCTGTGTGTGTGTGTGTGTGTGTGTGTGTGTGTGTGTGTGAAGAGAGCATATATGGAGGCAGTTATAATCTTCTAAAATACATTAGATGAATTTATTTATTTTTCATTTCTTAAAAAAATGATACAAAAGTATAAAGAAGATAATGATAAATAATTTAGTATTCTCTAAGTTGGGGATCCCATGGTTTAGACAGTGAAGATGAAAATTCATAGGTTTTTATAAATAAATAAATAATAAATAAATAATAAAATAAATAAAAATAAAAATGAAAAATATACACCAATGTCTTCAAAGTTTTAACTGTTTAGTGCATTTTCCTACAACCTTGAAATAAATGAGACATAAAGTGGTCTGAAACAGCCCAAGTGGGTAACTTAAAATTTTGATTTTAGTAAATTAAAGGACAGGACCTTTACCACAGTAAGTCATGTGAGACGCTGGGCTCTACTTTCTGGAGTTAAGAGATTGATATTTAACAGGACACGTGAGCACCTTTGCAACTAAAACTATGATGAACTTTGCAGCTGACTCTTTATGCATCTATATTTATTATATAAATCCATATGGCCAATCCTTGGACATAACTGATCAGTGAGGTCCCAATATTGCCATTTTATATGAATTACCTCTATTTCAAAGATTTAAAGTATCTACTATGTGACTACTTTCTTAATTTGAAGCATGTCAGTCTATGTCAACACCCCCTGGATTTCTACCTGACATTTCGTCAATATGATGCCACAGTTTGTTGTTTTGACCATCTTTCCCTTACCAAGTGATGGATAATATTCCATTGTATGCATTTATTACATTTTCTTTATCCTTTCATCCATTGATGAACATCTGGGTTCTTTTCATGTCTTGGCTATTGTAAACAATGCTGCAATGAACAAGGGGACACAGATATCTCTTAGAGAGAGTGATTTCATTTCCTTTGAATAAATAACCAAAAGTGGGAGGGCTGCAACCTATAGTAGTCCTATTTTTAATTTTTTTGAGAAACTTCCATAACTGTTTTTCATAGTGGCTATATCAATTTATATTCCCAATTTATATTCCCACTGAGTTCCCTTTTGTCCACATGTTCACAATACTTTTTATCTCTTATCTTTTGATAAAGACATACTAACGTGTGTGAAGTGATATCTCATTGTGTTTTTGACTTTTACTGATGATTCGTGATACTGAGCACCTTTTCATTTACTGAGGAGACAAATCCAGAAATACGTTGTTAAGGGTGATGTCCAAAAGATAACTGCCAGTGTTTTCTTTTAGGAGTTTTGTTCTTTCAGGTCTCCTATTTAGGTCTTTGTGTATCTGTATTTTTTTTCTTTTTTTTTTTTTTTTAGATTTTATTTATTTATTTGACAGAAGGAAACACAGCTTGAGAGGGAACACAAGCAGGGAGAGTGAGAGAGGAAGTAGCCTTCCTGCCAAGCAAGGAGCCTGATGGGGGACTCAAGCCCTGGACTCCAGGATCATGACCTGTGCTGAAGGCAGACATTTAATGACTGAGCCACTCAGGTGCCGTGTCTATTTGTATTTTTAATCTCTTTTCAATTTCATTAAATTTTTTTCTCTGCTATCCAGTAATTACCAAAATTATTTGTTATATAACATATTGCCATTTTGGTGTTTTATCTATCATCTATCTATCTGTCCTTTGTTTCTATTTGTTTGTTTGTTTGTTTGCCTATTTATTTATTTAACTTCCTTCCCTATGTGTCATAAATGTTGTTTCCCTTTATCCACTAGATTGCCTTATGTATTTATGTTAGTTATTTTAAATATAAATGTGATAATTCCAAGATTTATGTTATCTATTCTGTTTTATTTACTGTTTCCTTTCTAATTGATTAGTTATGGTGTTTTGCTTCTTTTTTGTTTTGTAATTATTTTTTTCATTTGAGTGCCAGGCATCTTGGAACTGAAGTAGGTAATATCTGTGTACGAAAATTTCAGGTATTCTCCTCTGTCAGGTTGATTCCCATATGAGGTAGTCAAGCTCATGCTGAAATAGCTTTATTCACTATTATTATCACCATCAACAACATCATCACTTGGCTTAGGTTAGATTCAGGTCATTTATTACAAACTTCAAATTATTTGAATTCAGGGCCAGAAACTTCTATTCTTGCTTGATATCTAATTTCACTTAGCTTTTCTTGCCTTTATCTTCCTGCTAGTCCAGGGCAATTACAAATCAGGAGAAAGCTGCCTTTCTCCTGTCTCCTCCTTCTCTTTCACATGCAGATATCCAAGATTTAATACTCACTATTAAGATTCAGAGAGACGTTTCTTATTATTAATGGACTCCAAGACTTGGGTTTAGTGAAGTCTGTCAACTTTCCTGCTGTTTCCTCACCTATAGAGGGCTGCTTCTTTGGATTAAATAAAAGCTTAAAATATCTATAGTGTTTGTCTCATTTTTTTACCTTTCCACAATTTTTCTCCCAGTCTGATATTTATACCTCCAGGAGTTCTCTCTTGGAGTCCTTCTTTGCCTTCATTTTTTACATGAGCACTTAGTGAAGACCAATGGAAAGAAAAAGTGTCTAATTTTTAAAATTTTACCTTAAATCTATTATTCTAGAGAATTTTCACTTTTATGTTAATTCTCACTTTGCCATTGAAAGTGTCATGAAGGTTTTCATCTTACTCCTTTTTACCCAAGTCTTTTTTTCTTCCCTCTGTTTCTCCACCAAAGATAAAAGCTACTATGGGCCTCTTTGTTGACAAAACATATTCATTCAATTGCACATTAGTTCATTGATTCTCTTTGTGGCATGAGCTCTCTTACATGCTTTAAAAATGGTTCTGTTGGTTTTCTAGCTTGTTTGAATTGTTAAAGAGCATACATAATTCTCTTGTGAATACCTACATAATAGCAGGATGTGAGCTTTCTGTCAGATTCATTTTGATGAAACTGTTAAAATTGTTGCAATTCATAATGTGCTTGTGTAGTCTATTGTTTCTCAAATTCCTAATTATGTATTATATACATTTTATCCAAGATTTTTAATTTTTCAAAATGTATTTACCTACCTCTGCTTATATCTGTATAAAATTTTGATTAATAATATGCCTGTAAGTTTTTAAGACAAGGGCACCTGGGTGGCTCAGTGGTTTAAAGCCTCTGCCTTCAGCTCAGGTCATGATCTCAGGGTCCTGGGATCCAGGCCCTCATCGGGCTCTCTGCTCAGCAGGGAGCCTGCTTCCTCCTCACTCTCTGCCTGCCTCTCTGCCTCCTTGTGATTTCTCCCTCTGTCAAATAAATAAATAAAATATATTTTTTTTAAGATTTTATTTATTTAGGGGCGCCTGAGTGGCTCAGCTGGTTAAGCGACTGCCTACAGCTCAGGTCATGATCCGAGACACCCGGGATCGAGTCCCACATCAGGCTCCCTGCTCTGCGGGAAGCCTGCTTCTCCCTCTCTCACTCCCCCTGCTTGTGTTCCCTCTCTGGCTGTGTTTCTTCTGTCAATAAATAAAATCTTTTGTAAATATTTTAATAAAATCTTTTTTTTTAATATTATATTTATTTGGTAGGCAGTCGCTTAACCAGCTGAGCCACTCAGGCACCCCAATAAATAAAATCTTTAAAAGAAAAAGGTTTTAAGACAAATATCTTTAATTTTATCTTTGCAAACATCTATCTTACTTAATATTTTTTTTCGAATTGTTAAGTAACATTATTATTGCCTGTTGTGAATTTATATTCCAATTATAGAATCCATTGGCTGTCTTTCTTAGAATCAGGTTTTGCTCTTTTTTATAGATTGTTTCCCTTTCTCATTATTTTAAATTTCTCTCTCCTTAGCATTATCTGCTCCCCCCACCCTCGTTCTTTCCCCTAAATTTAATCTGTGAACAGGGATCCAGTTTCTCACCTGTGTATGAAGTGTATTCAGTGCTTATTGTGCTACAAGAGCCAAGTTTCTGGCTACCTTTGCACATGTGGGACTGATACCTCTCTGGACAGTGGCATAAGTGTGCTCATTAATTTTTTAATTCTTCTTTTGCTGTTGTAGGAATTCATCTGTTTTTATGAGCCTGGATTTATAACTTTGTTTTATGTATTATCCACCATTAGAATATAAAGACAGCAAAAATGATTATCAATGAGTGAATTCACAAATTCACAGCACTAACCATCCTTTTTATTTTTTAACCATCCTTCTATTTTTTATGTATTTTTACTATGCTTTTTCCAAGAAGCTCAACAGAAATTTTCTTAACACAATTTGTAATCATTATATATATAAATAATCATTATATATCTATATATATACATGGCAACCACAGAGTCTGAGCATAATAAACCCTAATACCATAATGCTATAATGCCATAGAAAGGTCAAGGATCATGGAAAAGCAGACTAAATAAATGCTGATTACACAAATGCTTGCTCTTTCTCTAACTTCCTCTTCACTGTGGTCCTATGCAAGAGCATGTGGGCAAAAGTCAAAGTTAATTTCTTTACTTTGCATTAGACTTTTGACTCAATGCTGCTCCAGTGTCTACTGGATAATATAGAAAATTTTCGCTTAATAACTCTGGTGAAATGGGCATTTTAATTTTCTGAGGCTTCTATTAGGTAAAGGAAGCAATTTAGGAATACTCATGGACAATTTCTTGAATAGCCAAATTGAGTCTCACAACTTGAACAGTGTGAGACACTGAAACAAAACCAAAACCCTTAAAAAGATGTATAGTGAAGTAACGTTACCAAAATAATTTAAAACTACTTCTACACAAATGCTTTCTTAACCTTGGTTGCTTTGATTTTTCACACTGAATCTTATACTATTTACTGAATTAAGTCTCTGGATATATGAGCATTTGTATTCACTAGATGATGAAATAACTAAAAAAAAAAAAATAGCTAGTAAGCTGTATAACAATTCAGATATCAGGGACGCCTGGGTGGCTCAGGTCATGATCCTGGAGACCCGGGATCGAGTCCCACATCGGGCTCCCTGCTCGGCCGGAAGCCTGCTTCTCCCTCTCTCACTCCCCCTGCTGTGTTCCCTCTCTGGCTGTGTTTCTCTCTGTCAAATAAATAAAATCTTTAAAAAAAAAATTCAGATATCTTACAAATCTTTAGAAAAAGTTACATGTATTTCCAGTAAATGAATGAAACTTTATAGCCTACAAGTAGAGAGACTACAAAAAAACCCAAGAAAATAAATAAAAATCATAATACAAGAGAGCTAAAATGTAAATTTAACAAGTGAGAAAACTGTAATAATACAGACTTCTCATCATGCTCATCTTTTCCTTTATTTCATCTACTCTGAAAAACAACAAAGGAAGAGAATATCAACATTTTAACTTTATTCTCTAATACCTACTCAAATTTGTTTATTGTTCATTAGCATTCAACTGAATTTCATGCCAAATAAGATCTAAATCATGCTTAAAAACCAAGGAAATGCACTATAGAATTGATTTTACAAACTGAGACCAAACATTACAGTTCTAAGAATATAGAATATAAATGCCAATAAAAGCACTTCCATTTTTGTTCTACAGTAAATTTCAACTATAACACGTTCTATTTTACGTTAAAACACCAAAATTAGATATTATGGAATATTGCTATGTTAGCAGTTCCCAGTTTTTCATATCCCTGTCTGTCTGTCTGTGCATTTGTGCAGTCCCCTCCCACTCTGATCCTAGAGTTTCCTGTGTGACTTGTTTTAACTAATGTGACAGTAGCAAAACCATGTGGAGCAGAAACTTTGAGATTGCTCACTGGGGCTTGCTGTCTTTATTCACACTCTCCACTTCTTCCACCAGGTGTAAATAGCCAGGCTAAAACTGCTGGAGAATGAGAGACATTGTGGAGAATAAGAAAAATCTCTATCCCTGCCCAAAATAAAATATTCTGTATCCCATTGGAAATGAGTGATCAACAGAAGATGGTTGGAAGAGTGCCTAATATATATCCTAATGGGCAAAATGCATATTCAAATATTTATTATTTGGAATTTTTAGTGCCAGGAAAATAATAAAATGGACCTTAAGGTATTTACAGTATTTGGGGAGAAAAAAGAAGAGCACAATGTAATCGGATAAAAGAAGCAGTGTATAGAAGCTAATAGATTCTTAAATTCCAAATATGTGTGAAATAATATAGTATTTGTCTTTCTGTGAATGACCTAATTTGCTTAACACTCTATCTCCATTCACGTGGTTGCAAATGACAAGATTATATTCTTTTTGATGACTGAGTAATATCCCACTATATATATATATATATATATATATATATATATATATATACATGTACACCACGTTTTTATCCATTCACCTATCAGTGAACTGGGCTTGTTCCATATTTTGTCTATTGTGGACATTGTTGCTATAAACATTTGGGCGCAAGTCCTCTTTGGATCATTATGTTTGTATCCTTTGCATAAATATCTAGTAGTGAAATTGCTGGGTCATACTGTAGCTCTATTTTTAACTTTTTGAGAAAATCCATACTTTTTTTCCAGAGTGACTGTACCAGTTAGCATTCCCACCAATAGTGTAAGAGGGTTCCCCTTTCCCCACATTCTCACCAATATCTGCCCTTTCCTGACTTGTTAATTTCAGCCATTCTGACAGGTATAAGGTGGCATCTCATTGTGGTTTTGATGTTGAGCATTTTTTCATAGAGGAAGGTAAAGGAAAATAAAATAAGATAAAAACAGGGAGGCAAATCATAAAAGCCTCTTAACTCTAGAAAACAAATTGAAATTTGCTAAAGACTATGTTGGTAGGGGATGGGATAATCTGGTGATGGGTGTTAAAGAGGTATTTGATGTAATGAACACTGGGTGTTATATGAAACTAATGAATCACTAAATTCTACCTCTGAATTAGTTAGTTTAAATTATTAGTTTAAATTCAAACTAAATTGAGTTAAATTTTTTAAAAGCTAATAGACTCATTGCAGATGTAGTGTAGTGACAATAGTAAAAGGATAGGATATCTCACATATCTTTGTCTCCATAACACAGGTAAGAGGTTGGATAAATAATGAACATTAAACAATTCATGGGGTAATTGGGTGAAGGAATTAAGAAGGGCACATGGAATGAGTACTGGGTGTCATATGCAACTGATGAATCACTAAATTCTTTCCCTGAAACTAAAATACACTGTATGTTAATTAAATTGAGTTTATATTTTAAAATATGAAAAATAAATAAAAATCATTCAGCAAAGGTCAATTTCATCCCTCCTAGGTAAAAATAAAATGATTTTTAAAATAATAATATTCATGATTGCCATATTTTATGTGCCACCTTGGTACTATAAAAATTACTTTATACAACCACATTGTACCAAAATTATATACTGCACAAATAGAAAAACTCTATTTTGATCAAAAAAATAGTCTTGTCCAAAGTTCAGGGGAACTTTACTTATTTTGATAATTATAAAGTGGAGCATACTGAGAAATATTAATTCATCAATTATTTGTATTTTTAATGAGTCATCTAAAATAATAGAAATTATAGCTCTCATGAAAATACAAATAAATCATAGAGGAATGTATATTGGTGCTTAAATGGGCATTACAGATTGTCTTATTTCATAATATCATCTTTCATATACAGAAACAAAAGCATAGAGAATATTAGTGGGTTTTTCAAATTTGTATTCAAATAGTGGAAACTTGTCTGCTTACTTCCTTCAAATTTTGTTTCAGATTTTATTTTATTTTACTTTATTTTATTTTATTTTATTTTTTTATTTTATTTTTTCAGTGTTCAAGATTTATTGTTTATGCTCTACACCCAGTGCTCCATGCAATACATGCCCTCAGTATAAACTTTTAGTAGCCTGAAATCTGAGCGAAGTCCTTTAGAATTTGAGTGTAATTCCCTAATCTCTGTAATTTAACTGTTTTAATATTTTTGGATGGACTTTAGACCCTAGAAATAGATTTCAAGGTGCAAGGAGACACTTTATTTTAGAACAGCAACTTAATCTCTCTTGGCTTTCACAGACCTGATGAGTCCTCATATTTAAGTTGGATTAAAAGCAACACTTAAATGAATGGACAGAAGAAGTTAGCCAGCTGCTGTTAAAATACCTGATTTTGCTTTTGACATTCCTCCTGCAGTTTTTTTTTTTTTTTTTTTTTTTTTTTTTTTTTTTTTTTTTTTTTTTTTTTTTTTTTTTTTTTTTTTTTTTTTCTTAAAGATTTTATTTATTTGACAGAGAGAAACACAGCCAGAGAGGGAACACAAGCAGGGGGAGTGAGAGAGGGAGAAGCAGGCTTCCCGCCGAGCAGGGAGCCCGACGTGGGACTCGATCCCGGGTCTCCAGGATCATGACCTGAGCCGAAGGCAGTGGCCCAACCAACTGAGCCACCCAGGCGTCCCTCCTCCTGCAGTTTTTATGCCTGGTTAGTGCCTCTGAGATCTGAGCGACAATGGATCCAGACTTTTCTAAATCAGTAAAAGAATTCATTTTTTATAATGAGAGAGCCCAAGTGCTCTCATGTAGGATTGTCCCACTGCTTACTTTAGATGTGGCTTTGGTGAACATGTTTTATGTGTCAGTATATTATCTGTAAACACAGCAGTACAGGGAGCAAAGACAACACTTACCCAGCACCACAGCTAGAGCAAGAGAAATTCTTTCATCTACAAATGTACTTGTAACTTGAGTATGTGTGTTAGAAAGGGAAATGCATTAATTCTACGTTATCGTTTCTAAGCAAAGGTGACCAGATGTTTTACTTTGGTTGATTACTTTGTTTAATTAAATATTATTGTAACTTGATTGTTTGTAAATGTTTATTTACTCTTATTTTTTGTTAATATACTTAATGCTTAATATTTGAAATGAAATACTATTGCTGGGCGCCTGGGTGGTTCAGTGGGTTAAAGCCTCTGCCTTCAGCTCAGGTCATGATCTCAGGGTCCTGGGATTGAGGCCCACACTGGGCTCTGCTCAGCAGGGAGCCTGCTTCCTCCTCTCTCTCTCTGCCTACTTGTGATCTCTCTCTCTGTCAAATAAATAAAATCTTAAAAAAATACTATTACTTACTATATTCTAGTTTATATTTTTTATTTTCCACCTGCTACTTATCTAGTAATTAGCATGAAATGAAAGAGTGTTTTGTGGGGTCTTTTGTTCCTTTGTTTTGTTTTGTTGTAAACAAGATGCTTTTAAGAAATTACTGAGTAAATTATGTTTAATTTCTGATAATACTAAGTAGGCAAGTCCAAAATTGAAAACTGTGTAGCTTTTACAGACAAATATTCTATTTACTCACAAAAGCTGACTACTCTCAGGAAGTGAAGCTTTTTGTCAATATTTGTGAAGTCAAACTATAAGCAAAAATACACAAATATAGAGAAGCTGACATTGGAATTGTTAAAATCACCAAATGATCATTCTCATTTATTTATTTTGTTAAACAAAACAGATGTGCTTCCAATGTCCAAAACAAAACAAAACAAACAAAAGTAGAGCAAAAAAGGGCAGGTTGACAAAATATGTCATCCATAAAATAAATTGTGTCGGTGGTCTTCAAAAATTAAAGCAACCAAAAGGCATGTATCTTCTCTTGAAAAGGTAAGCAAAGTTTCCTGTTATTTGAGCAGTAAACCATTTATTTAAATTAATATATTTTTATAAAATGCAACATTAGATAGTCATAGAGCTGACACACTTGGACCTATATTTACTGTTCCATGACCACAATAACCAAAGTGAGAACTATGGAGATACACACACATGTTAAATGGATGTACATTAATGGTTCCAAATTTAAGGTGTAAAACACTAAAGATTAATAATGAAATATACAGAACTTCACGATATATTTCAAATTCCTTAATATCCTCCCTATTTAGTTTGCAAATTTCAATATTATCTCTTACCACGTTAATGAAACTATAATGCCTATTGAATCATAGTGAAATTACAAGACAGATATAAATAATACAACTACTAAGATAAATGTGTATTAAATTAAATCAATGGCAAGGAAAAGAAAGAAAATAATGAAAATTATACATATTTTTTTAGTTCTGAAGCTGTATTTTTTCTCCAAAGCAAAATTATTTATAGCTGTCAAGTTATTTATAGTTGTCAAGCTTTTTCATTTGATTATTTTATTTAACTTGATGTTATCTAATTCACACCAAAGATGCTTTAGTATATGTACCTGCTTCAAAAATAGCCAAAAGACAAGAACTTTCATTTACAAAATCTATTAATAGAAATTAAACATGTTTAATAAAGAAACAATGAGTGAAAAAGTATGTATATAGTTAATACTCTCTGTTCTGTCTATATAATAAAAATGTCACTCTATAAAATTTTATTGCACATGTATTCCTTTAATTTTTGCAGAACAAGCCTGTGTCACTACGTGGTGGTATATATTAATGAGTAAAGCAAAGAAAAAAATCTGGAAGTTTATTTACCAAATAAATGTTTTTCTTTTGGTAGTTGAAATTCTAGGTACTTTTACCATTTTATTTATACTTATCTATATTATTTGATTTTTTCCAATAAACATGCATTTCTTTTATAATGCAAAAGGTCTATTTCCATATATTTATTTATTTAAAGATTTTATTTATTTATTTGAGAGGGAGAGCACAAATGGGCAGAATGGCAGAGGGAAAGGGAGAAACAGACTTCCTGCTGAGCAGAGGGCCCTGTAGAGTGGTGGGGGAAAAAGGAGTTGCTGCAAGGCAGATACTGATTGAGCCATTCAGGTGTCCCTCTATTTCCAATTTACAAGAAACATGAAGTGAGCAACTTTTAATCTTTAAAATAATGTTCATTGAATTATTGACCTATTCAAAATGGAGCTGAGTAAGATATATTTTACACTAATGTTTAAAGAGATTGAAATAATAAGAGGTTAATTATATGAGATATCTATCATAAATGTAGGTTTATTTGTGAAGACTTTCTAAAATTTAAGATAAATTCAAATATTTACAAATTAAATTCTGCTTTACTTTTCGATTAAATGAAGAGTTTGGGGTTGCTTTCTCTTAATTTCTTCTTGGTACAAAGTTGACAATGGATATTAATGTTTTGACTATTTCTGAGTTTCTTTTCTTTGCTGTACTCACTGCTTGTTTGCACTTAGAATGCATCCTTCTTCAAGAAATTGGGAACTTTACTAAGTGGCTTAAACAAAAGTGTTACATTATCTCAAGATAACAAAATTTTGGGGTACCTGTGTGGCTCAGTGGTTAAGCCTCTGCCTTCAGTTCAGGTCATGATCCTGGAGTCCTGGAATTGAGCCCCCATCGGGCTGCCTGCTCAGCCGGAAGCCTGTTTCTCACTCTTTCACTCCCACTGATGTGTTCCGTCTCTGGCTGCGTTTCTCTCTGTCAAGTAAATAAAATCTTAAAAAAAAAAAAAAGATAACAAAATGTTTGAAGGAATGTGACTCATTCTTTTTAAAATATGTTTATTGAGGTATAATTGATAAATTTAGAAAATTGCACATATTTAACATACAGAATTTGATGAATTTGGACATATGCAAATAATCAGTGAGACCATCACACGATCAAGGTAAAAAGTACATTAAACACCTCCAAACTTTGTTTCCTCATGCCGCGCCCCATCTCTTTTTGAGAGGAGTGGAGGGATAAAGAACATTTAACATGAGATATATCCTTTTTACAATTTTGTAGTGCAGCATACAGTTTTAACTATATTAAAAACACTATATTGTATAGCAGATCTCTAGAACTAATTCATCTTGTGTTACTGAGTGATTCAGAACTACAAGGGCAACAACTCATGATTTCTGTGGCTTTTCCCACATCTACACTGCAAGGTCACTCATCCTATTCATATTCAACATGGGAGGAAGAGAAACAAGATAGCACGGGCAAAATCACAACCTTGTATCAGGAAAGTAAAAGCTTTCCTTGAAACTACCCAGCAATTTTGCTTTTGTTTTCTACAGGAACAATTGTTTTAGCAGCAATAGACACAGGGACATAAATATTTGGCTTTTCTAGTCTCTGGAGTAAAGTTGGCTAGGGAGAATTCACTTGAGAATGGGTATTGAGTTAGCCAACTATTTCTCTAATGTTACATTCCTTATTTCTTTCTTAAATTTTATTTATTTCTTAAATTTTGCTTTCTCTAGGTTTTTTCATCAGTTCTCATGTGGTACAACATGCCATCTTGATCAAAATTCCACCAACATTTTTCAAAGGATTGGAACAAGTAATCCTAAAATTTATGTGGATCCAAAAAGACACTGAATTGCTAAGAAATTGTTGAAGAAGTAAAACAAAGCTGGGGGCACCACGTTACCTGATTTCAGACTTTATTAGAAAGCTATGATCACCAAGACAGCATGGTACTGGCACAAAAACAGACAAATAGACCAATGGAACAGATTAGAAAGTCCATATATGGACCCACAAATCTATGGTCAAATCATCTTCGACAAAGTAGGAGAAAATATCTAGTGGAAAAAAAGATGGTCTCTTCAATAAATGGGAAAACTGGACAGCTACATATAGAAGAATGAAACTAGACCATTTTCTTACACCACACACAAAGATAAACTCAAAATGGATGAAAGACCTCAGTGTGAGGCAGGAATCTATCAAAATCCTGGAGGAGAACATAGGCAGTAACCTCTTTGACATCGGCCACAGCAACTACTTTCAAGACACGTCTCCAAAGGCAAAGGAGACAAAAGCGAAAATGAACTTCTGGGACTTCATCAAAATAAAAAGCTTCTGCACAGCAAAGGAAATAGTCAACAAAGCAAAGAAGCAACCCACAGAATGGGAGAAGATATTTGCAAATGACACTACTGACAAAGGTTTGATATCCAAGATCTATAAAGAACTACTCAAACTCAACATTCAAAAGGAAAATGATCACCTCAAAAAATGAGCAGAAGACATGAAGAGGCACTTCTCCATAGAAGACATGCAAATGGCTAATAGACACATAAAAAAATGTTCATCATCACTAGCTATCAGGGAAATTCATATCAAAACAACATTCACTCTTCAAGCAATCTCTCATATAATTATTTCCTAATGTTACCTTTCACCAAAATCATACCTCACCTCTGAACTCTATGCTCATATGCACATGTACTACAAACCAGATTTCGTCCTCTAAATAATAAAATAATAATAACATATATATATGTTAGATGTGCCAGATAAGTCAGTGTGCACTATTTTGAACAACTGCTAACAAACAACCATCCCCCAACTCCCAGCACACATGTACACAACAACTACAACAACCAATAGCAATCACCACCCACAGACACTAAATCAATCTAATCCATGTACATTGTTAGGTCAAAGTTAGAAATCCAAGTTTGGGCATTGACTCTTCTATGTTCCTTACCACTCATCATGACCTGCTTATCAAACCTCTCAAGCTATTATTTGACTCTATCCTTTGTTCTATGTTACAGATATAATTACATTAATTTAGGTTCTTATTTTCTGACAGTTGAAATATTGCAAAATCTCAGCTTCAAACCTCCAGCATCTCTATTTCTCAACGCCTCTTTGAGTAATACCCTGCATGTTATCTTCACAGTATAAAAGGCTAATAATGCTACTTTCTGTTGATAACCCTTTCTTTGATTCCTAGTATTGAATACAAATGCCTCAGCTATCATTCACTATCCTATTTTCTCACCTATCCCCTTCATTGTTCTGGCCATACTGAACTATTTGTAGTTATATGCAAGTTTGTGCAAATTGTAATACACGATTGAACATGGACTCTAATCATCCATCTGCCTGTGAATTCTGGTTTAATCTGTATGAATCAAATATGTGACTTCTTTTAAACATCATTTTCTCCGTGAAAGTTGTAACATATACCTTACTTGGTCAGCATTCCATCATGCCATGCTTTTATTATGGAACTGACTCATTAATTACCCTCTGTTTCTCATTCTATAATGTGAGTGTCTTGGTTGTTTTCCTCTGAATCCTCGGGATCTAGAGCCTTACAGAACATGAAGTTCAATAGGACTGGTGCCCTTATTTTAAAAAGAGAGAGAGAGACTAGAGTGTGCTCTCTTACTCTCTCTCTATCTCTCTCTCTGCATGTGTACAGAAGAAAAACTATGTGATGACACAGAGGAAAAGTGTCATCTGGAAGGCAGAAAGAGAGCCCTCACCAGACACTAACATTGCTGGCATTAGATCATGAAATATTGTCTCTAGAATTTGAAGAAAATAAATTTTTGTTGTTTAAGCTGCCCAGTCTGCATTAATTCGTTATGCCAGCCTAAACAGACTAATATAATTTATGAATCAACTGTCCATTTAAACATTTTTAATGAATAGTGTAGATTGTGTTAGTAAAATTCATCAAAGACTTGCTTTCTCATGAGACTCAGGTCTCAAAGGACTCAGACTAAATTTATCAGTAATTCTTGTTCACACTGTAGGAATTTTTCTTTTCTGGAATAGAGATTGATAATATGCTTTATGTAAATTACTCTAAATTTAAATACAGTTGATTACTTACTAAATTACTATTTTATACAATCATAAATTTAGTTAAACTCTCTATATAATGAATTTGAAAGTAAATAATTTTGCTATCTGTATCAACTTTTCTCCTCCTTTATAAGTATATTTTAGTTATATTGATTAACTAAAACAAAAGCACAATGAATTAAACAAGTAAAAATTCTTAGCAAATCCATACATTAGGATAATAAGGGATTTAAAGAGATTCATTTAGAAAGAAAAAGAAGATTAAGAATTTGCAACATTTTATCTATGTGGAAGATTACTTGAAGTGCATTTTTATGGTTATTATTATTGCTTGAAAAAATTTTAAAATACTTAAACAAATACGACAATTAGGTGCTAGAATTTCAATACATTTTCTGGGATTGAATTTTGACTCTTGTTTATTTTCTTTATGACTTTGGATAACTTATTTAACCTCTCTGAATTTCAATTTCTTGCACTGCAAAAAAAAAGAACAATATGGGACTCACCTTCTAAGTTGATATAAAAATTGCATGAGCTAACATATAAAATGCTTGGCATAATGCCTAACATCTAATAGACACTCAATGAGATCTGGCTATCTAATAAGGCTAGTAGATATTCATAACCCATTTTGTATCTGATATTCAACAAAACTTAACACATTTACATTAGACAAATAAAGGCATCCCTACTTGATATATAATAAATTTCAGATATCTATGTAGTTCACTCTACCACTTTCGGTCATCTGGAATTTTGAACTTTTGACTCTTAATAAAAGAGATTTTTACCTATTTTTATAGGTAAAAGAAGAGGCAACACCTTTCTGATATTCTGTGAGGAGGAAAGAGTTTATTTTTTACCAAAATCAAAAATACTTCAGAAATACACAGTTTTTGTATATTACAAAGGTCATTAAAATGAACAGGTAATTATCAGGTTGTCTTGATACCACTTTATTTTTTAAGCTCATATACACACACATACCTACACATTCAATATCCTGCAGAATAAACAGCTAACAGGTGAAGAATCACAGAGAAACTTAAAAATTAGTAAAAAGATACATAAAGTCACATGTTCTTAAAGGAAAAGCTCAAGAGCAAATGTTATTTGTGCTCCAATAAAGTGATTAATTTATTTTCTTCTTAATATGCACAAACACTTTCTAATTTGACAATCTAAGAGATGTTTTGGTATTCATAAAACAGTAAGGTGGTTTAGGGATTAATATAAGTGGAAACTTCTAATTAAAAAAAAAGACTACTCAAACTCAACATCCCAAAAGAAGATGAACACATCAAAAATGGGCAAGAGACATGAAGAAGCACTTCTCCATAGAAGATATACAAATGGCTAACAGACACATGAAAAAATGTTCATTGTCACTAGCTATCAGGGAAATTCAAATCAAAACCACACTGAGAAACCACCTTACACCAGTCAGAGTGGCCAAAATTAACAAGTCAGGAAACAACAAGTGTTGGAGAGGCTGTGGAGAAAGGGGAACTCGCTTACACTATTGGTGGGAATGCAGGCTGGTGCAGCTGCTTTGGAAAACAGTGTGGAGATTTGTTGGGGTTTCGCGGACCCCACCCATCAAGATGGTGGCTGGCGAAAAGAGATTAACAGGATACAACGGAGTTATGTAATGCAGGGCTGGACCGCCCAGGAGGCAACCCTAAGCCAAACTGCCAATGAACTCTCAGAGAGGATGTATGCTTACCGCCTGACTCCCTCGAGTGCTCCTGAAAGAATAGGAGTATTCCGGACGTGTACACGTGAACAGACACCTGATTGGTCTGGGGAGGATATATAACTGCAGGGGACTTTCCGGGAGGGGGATCTAACAATGAGACGCTGAATAAACTGGTTGACTGCTCTGGAGCGTGTTGCGTCATCTATGCTGGCGGGGAGAACGCGACAAATGGTGCCAAAACCCGGGAGTTGAACCAGCCGGAATACTCACGTGAGTACCCCCAAAACAAAAATCCCCTTAAATTCCCCTGACTACTTTAAGTATAGGTTCGCCAGATGGCGACCACAAAAGGAAAGGGAACGCTTGCCATAGAGCAACTACAAAGGGCTGCAGCGTAACGCTTGTGGAAGGCGACCAAAAGTGATACAGAGATGGGGTCTGAGATGTCTCGGCTCCATATGGAAAGCCCCTTATGGGCGCTGTTAAAAGCCAACGGGAACTACTGAAAACCTTTTTAATGAGCCTGTTAAAAGGATGATGCAATCTATGGGACATGTTCATCCGCAGGGTCTGGGTAAAAACAGACAAGGGATGACACAGCCCATACCACTCCCTAGACAGAATACAAAAGGACAAGGGTTGGGTTTTTAATCGAGGCCACTGAGCCAATTGCCATACCAATCCAATGGAAAAATGATGAGCCTTGTTGGATTCCTCAGTGGCTCCTAACCAAAAAAAAAAAATTGGAGGCTGCTCATGACCTAGTGAGGGACCAAATAAAAGCAGGACACCTACGGCCCTCTACCTCCCCTTGGAATACCCCTATATTTGTTTATCAAAAATAAATCGGGAAAATGGAGATTACTCCATGACCTCAGAGCTGTAAATGATCAAATGCACCCAATGGGGCCAATCCAATGCAGACTGCCCCTCATATCTGCACTACCCAAGAACTGGCCCTCTATTGTTGTTGACATACAAGACTGCTTCTTTTCTATTCCTCTACATGATGACGACTGTTGGAGGTTCGCATTCACTTTACCCACACTCAACCATTCTAGACCTGATCAAAGATTTGAATGGGTAGTTCTGCCCCAGGGCATGACCAATAGCCCCACCTTATGTCAGATATATGTGGATAAAGCATTGCAATCTACCAGAACAGAATTTCCCGATTTACTGTTATACCATTATATGGATGATATATTACTAGCCCATCAACACTCTGGTGCCTTAGACAAAGCCTTTAGTTTTTTAATAAAGGAACTAAAGGGCTGGAACCTTATTATTGCCCCCGAAAAGGTGCAAAAGGAAGACCTACAAAATTACCTAGGCACAAAATTATCGGCCACATCAGTCAAACCCTTAAAAATGACCATTCGCCTAGACAACTTAAATACCCTCAATGATTTTCAAAAATTGTTGGGTGATATTGCCTAGCTCAGGCCTTATTTAAAATTGACTACAGCAGAAATGAAACCATTATTTGATATATTGAATTGTGACTCTGATTTGAACTCATCCAGAACCCTTACTTCTGAAGCACGTCGGGTCTTGAACCTAGTACAGCAACGGCTCAAGTGTTATCAAATCACAAGCTGTGATCCACAACAGCTCTTACTGCTGATGATTTTGCCGACTTCACACTGCCCCACCGCAGTTCTCTGGCAAGGACCGCTTCAAACATTACACTTACCTAGCACCCCATCAAAGATGTTACAACCTTACCCTGAAGCGGTCACCCTACTCCTTTTAAAGGGAATAAAAGAATGCCTTGCTGTATTTGGAACCCATCCCACGATGATCGTGACCCCTTATGGGCCTGACCAACTCAATTGGCTGTTCAACACAGACGACAATTGGGCTATATTAAAGTTCATAACGACAGCTCAATTTGACAATCACTACTCTAAAGACCCATGGTTACAATTCTGTAAATCCACCCCTCTTATAGTTCCACAAATCACAAAATCCGCTCCCTTAAAGAACTGCCACCTAATATTTACTGATGGATCAAAAAATGGGGTGGGCTCAATGATTGTTGGAGATAAATCTCACACTGTTTTGTTACCCTCTCAATCTGCTCAACTTGCTGAACTTGCAGTGGTAATCCTGGCTTTCACCATGTTCCCTGACAAGCCTTTCAACCTCCTTTCAGACAGTAAATATGTCGTTAACTCCCCACTCATCCTGGAGACAGTACCATATAATTCCCCATCCTCCACTGTTGCCCCTTACTTTGTTTCCTTGCAAAAATTAATATGGCAACACAAACAGCCTTTTTTCGCAGGACATCTTAGAGCACACACACATCTTCCAGGCCCTTTGTCCCTCGGAAATGATTTGGCAGACATAGCCACCAGGTCTCACTTCGCCTTTTCTGTTGAAGAACAGGCCAAACTCTTCCATGAAAACTTTCATGTTAACTCCACCACACTCCAAATGAAGTTTCAGATTCCTAAGGTCTTGGCCCGACACATCGTCAAGGCCTGCCAACATTGTGCACCTCTTATTCCTGCCCCGTCTTTCGGGGTGAACCCTAGGGGTCTCTTACCTAATCATATATGGCAGATGGATGTGACTCACATCCCACAATTTGGCACCCTAAAATTTGCCCATGTGACTGTAGATACTTGCTCCGGCATAATTATGGCCACAACACATACTGGAGAAAAGGTCAAAGACGTGATACAACACTGTCTCAATTTTGCCTCATAGGGCGTGCCCAAACAGATAAAAACAGACAATGGCCCCGCTTACACCTCTCAAAGCTTTAAAACATTGGAAACGAAACAACAGAGACTTTGGACACAGAAACAAACTGAGGGACTTGGAGGGAGGGGGTGGAGGGATGGGAGAGCCTGGTGGTGGGTACTGGGGACACCTAAAGCGTGGAGCACTGGGTGTGGGGAATGGGGAATGAATCTTGGAACACTGGAAAAAAAATTGCGTATACCTTTCACATACATCTCATCACAGGCATCCCTTATAACCCACAGGGACAAGGTATCATCAAGCACGCCCACCTCACTCTCAAAAATCAGCTACACAAATAAAAAGGGGGAATAGGGGCCTCTTTCAAGACCCCAAAAGAAAAACTTAACGTGACACTCTTCACTTTAAATTTTTTGGTCCTTGATGCTACTGGGCGCTCGGCAGCAGATAGACATGCGGCCCCTGAATCCCCCTTGACCACATGGGTCCGCTGGAAAGACATTTTTACTGGCACTTGGAAAGGTCCAGATCCGGTCCTACGTTGGGTCCAGGGTTCTGTTTGTGTGTTACCACAGGACCAATCCACACCCATCTGGGATCCAGAACGACTTACAAGACTGTCTCCGGAGCCACCGACCTCAAATGACCATGAAGAAGTACCTCCTCCATGTACTGCTTCCCCTGCTGAGCCTCCTTGAAATCACCTGTCAGTGGGAAGATAGAGAAGTATCCCTTTGGGCCATCACACGAGGGTGGCCCATACCTATACCAATCTCCAATGATTCCTCTGTTCTGCCCTACTTTTTCAGTTCTAATGCCTCTACTGGACTTCCAGCTCTACCCTTTGATGCTTCTGAGTCTCCTTTTTCTCTCCTTCAAGTTAACCTCACCTCCACCCTTTGCTTCTTCAATGCCTATAATTACTCCCCCTTCTGTAAAATTCGAAACTAACATTTCTGTCAATTGCAATACAAATCTAACTTTCGCTCCTACTCCTGTGTGTGTACACACACACCTTTTCTTATCTTGCAGTTCAACCAGTCAGATGTTACGGACAGTATTTTATAAACCAGCACATGTATTCAGGATTGATGATCCTGAATCAAAGAGTTGACCTCCTGCAAGAACAAGGCAGCAACCCTGTCACGTGAACTATCGCAGATGCTCAATGGGACTTGGTCAGCAAAATTTCATAACCTCACAGCCTCTCTACGCCAAGAAATACTGCAACTTAACGCCTCCAGGCTACAACCAATGAGCTCTTCACAGCTGCTGCACACCCTACAATCTGTTTTGACCTTTGACAAGAGCTGGTTTGGGACAATAGCTTTAGGATGCATCATCCTCTTTGGCTTTGGGTTGCTCATTCAATGGTTCCAGGCCCTGCAGAACACACTCCGTAGGGAACGGCAAGCCTTACACCAGGCCATGCTGGCCCTTGAGGCGGGCAGCTCGCCCCAGATCTGGTTGAGCATGCTAGACCGGTAGTCAATGATGGGTAATGAAGGGCATAACCACATCCAGCCTAAGACAGAAGCCATACCATGCTGTGTGAGCTTTGAAGATGGGTAAGGATGCGAGTGGATGCCCTCGACCTAAGACAGGCACGGTCTCTGCGCAAAAACAAAAAGGGGGAGCTGTCGGGGTTTCATGGACCCCACCCATCAAGATGGTGGCTGGCGAAAAGAGATTAACAGGATACAAAGGAGTTGTGTAATGCAGGGCCGGACCACCCAGGAGGCAACCCTAAGCCAAACTGCCAATGAACTCTCAGAGAGGATGCATGCTTACTGCCTGACTCCCTCGTGCGCTCCTGAAAGAATAGGAGTATTCCGGACGTGTACACGTGAACAGACACCTGATTGGTCTGGGGAGGATATATAAGTGCAGGGGACTTTCTGGGAGGGGGATCTAACAATGAGATGCTGAATAAACCGGTTGACTGCTCTGGAGCGTGTTGCATCATCTCTGCTGGCGGGGAGAACACGACAGAGATTCCTTAAAAAATTAAAAATAGAGCTATCCTATACCCTGCAATTGCACTACTGAGCATTTACCCCAAAGATATGGATGTAGTGAAAAGAAGGGCCATATGTACCCCAATGTTCATTGCAGCAATGGCCACAATCGCCAAACTGTGGAAAGAGCCAAGGTGCCCTTCAACAAATGAATGAATAAAGAAGATGTGGTATGGGGTGCCTGGGTGGCTCAGTTGGTTGGGTAACTGCCTTCGGCTCAGGTCATGATCCCCGAGACCCGAGATCAAGTCCCACATCAGGCTCCCTGCTCTGTGGGAAGCCTGCTTCTCCCTCTCACTTCCCTGCTTGTGTTCCCTCTCTGGCTGTATTTCTCTCTGTCAAATAAATAAAATCTTTAAATAAATAAATAAATAAATAAATAAGAAGATGTGGTACATATATACAATGGAATACTACGCCTCCATCAGAAAGGATGAATATCCAACTTTTGTAGCAACATGGACTGGATTGGAAGAGATAATGCTCAGTGAAATAAGCCAAGTAGAGAAAGTCAAGTATCACATGGTTTCACTTACGTGAGGTGCATAATGGGTAATATGGAAAACGGTAGGAGAAGGAAAGTAAATGGGAAGTAGGGTAATTCAGGAGAGAAACAAAACAAGAGAGACTTTGGACACAGAAACAAACTGAGGGACTTGGAGGGAGGGGGTGGGGGATGGGAGTCCTGGTGGTGGGTACTGAGGTCACCTATTGCATAGAGCTCTGGGTGTGGGGAATGAATCTTGGAACACTGGGAAAAAAATTAAGTAACAATAAAAATAAATAAATTTAAAAAATTAAAAAAACAAAAAAAACAACATAAGAGTATCTCCATCAAGAACTAAAAAAAAATAATAGTGAATAAGAAATGGCAACTACAATGATGAGGAAAAGATATTGTTATTAATTGCTTTTCAACAGCAGTGGCAGTGTTTCAAGGTTGTCTGCTGCCTGTAGATTTGTTAGCTTCTTTCTGGAATATGTCTCAAGGGAGATATTTTTGAAGCAATCACAGAAGTGTGTGAAAAAACTCCATATGATGCATGAGTGTAATCTCCTCCTTGCAGATGTTAATTCCTTGCTTGTTGCAACTAGAAAGCAGGTGTCAACATATTTGTGAAGGCTCTTTCCTGCTGGCCACCACACAGGAAAGTTGGGAAAGAATCCTATAACAAGCCATATACCACTGATATGTGATAACTGTTAATAGTGCAAAGTCTTTCCAAATGCATGAATGGTTTTAATAATATTTAGCCTCCTTTAAGTTGAAAGAGGAAGTGTAGTATTGAAGCTGACTGTGTGCTGCTGAGCTTGGAGAGGAGATATTTTCTCATCATATGTTCTTTGATGAACTCTCAACAAAGGCAAATCATCAATGCTTTTGAAAACTTTCAAAAGTGAATTCTGTGTCAAAAATAAAAAGTTGCTTTTTTCATAGAACACTTCTTTAATGAAAAAAACCATGATAGGAAAAGAAAAACTGAAGAAAAAAAATCTCAATTTTAAAGGTCATATAGGATAACTTTGTAATCTGAAGATGATAGAAATAAGCAAAATGTATCTGAAGAAATATAAAAGCTAGAATCAGAAAAATAAAGTTTATATAAGACAGATAGCAAAAGTATACAGCAAAAATTTTTGTTTTTTTGTTTTTTTTGTTTTTTTGTTTTTTTCTTAATAGAAATGAGTTTTCAGGATCTATATAAACTTTCACACTGACATATGGTAAACTATAGTATACTTTTTTAATTTAACAGATGAGCTTACCTACCTTAATATAGTGATTATTCTGTCTGAACAAATATGGACGAAAATGAGTTTTCTAAGTGTCATGATGAAATTCTAATTATCCAAATACTAACTTAAATACATTTTTCAGCAGAACAACTTCTATTTATATCTTCTAGAATTGTTAATGTAAAAAGTAGAGAGGACTAATACTTAGTTTTTAGCATGTGGTGACATATTTATAAACTTTGGATGTATAAAATAATTTAATTTCTACAAAAACTCTAAAACAATCTTATTTTCCTTATTTTGCACATGAGGACACTGAAGCACAGAGAAATCATGTAGGACTCCCAAATAGTTAACTTGTGTCATATCTGTTTGTCTCCAAAACTGCCTTCTGTGTTTGTGTGTGTGTGTGTGTGTGTGTGTGTGTGTGTGTGTGTGTATGTTGCTGTTGTTCTTGTTGTTGTTGTAATAGAAAGTCTTAAAGATGGATAAATCAAAAGAAGAGTTGTGGGGTTTTGGTGTTGTTCATTTGTTTTGTTTGTGTTTGTTTTTGTTTGTTTAGTTAAGGAAATGCACCCATCACTTGGAGTTAAGATGAGAATGAGAAAGAATAGGAGAGAAGAAGTAGAGGGATAAAGAATAAAAGAAACAAACAAACAAACAAGCATTACTTTTTTTGTATCCTATTAAACCTGATTGCCTAGAAATGAAATAAGCCAATATTTCTAAAAACCAAACCAAACAAAAGTGTAGCTGAGTAAGAGAACATTTATGTTATCAATCATTTTGATTAGAGCTTAATCAGTTCCATGCAGGTCAAATGAAACCAACTTGATTTTAGGATGGTAATATTGAAAAATTGAGTAGAACAGTTATATCCACATCATATGATAATTGGATGAATGCTTTATAATACAGTGAATGCTTTATAATACAGTGAAGATCAAAGGTTAATACAGCTGTATTTTCTCTCTCTCTCTCTCTCTCTCTCTCTCTCTCTCTCAAGTAATACTAAGTTCTTTAACACTGGGAAGTGTGTTTTAAACAATTTCATAGAGAGGCTGTGAGCTGAATGACTCCATTTACTCAACAAATATTGTTTAGCATAGTTTGTTTCATGTGCTTGAAACACTACAGTGAAGCAAACATTAGAAAAAGGAAGGGGAAGAGGAGGATGAAGAGGAAAAGAAGGGAAAAAAGGAAAGAAAAAAATTCTCTTTTTTTATTTTCTTCCTAGAACATTCCCTTTCCTTTCATGGCACTTGCATTGTACCAGTGGTAGACCTACAATACATTGCTGATACTACTAAATAGGCATAATATTTAGTATGCTAGAAGGTGGTAAGAGCTTTGTCAAAAGAAAAGCATGGAAAGGTTAGGTTATGCATAAGGATCGGATGTGTTGATATATAGGTGACTCTGAATAATACGGGGTTTAGGGGCTCCAACCCCCATGCAGCTGAAAATCCATGTATAACTTTTGACCTTCCAAAAACTTAACTGCTAATAGCCTACTGTTGGTTGGAAAGCCCTACTGATAACATAGTCAATTAACATATATTTTGTATATTATATATATATCATTTACTGTATTCATGCAATAAAGTGAACTAGAGAAAAGAAAATGTTATTAAGAAAATCATAAGTAAAATATACTTACAGTACTGTACCTATTATCAATACCATAAGTTTGTATATTTATTGAAAAATATCCCTGTATAAGTGGACCCATGCAGTTCAAATTTGTGTCGTGTTTTAATGGTCATTTGTTATTTCAGAAGGAGGGGCTCATGGTGGTCTTCATAAAGCACTGAACCAGTACTTGAAGGTAAAAGAGTCATGAAAAAATCTGGGGAAATATACCCCAGGCAGATGGACTCCCAGTGCAAATGCCCTAAAGTGGAAGCATGACAGGCTTCTTCCAGGAACAGCAAGAATGATACTTCCACAACCCTGGCCCCTGCATGACTTGAAGGAATGAACTATGGGGAGAGCAACAAATGAGATTAGAAAGAGCTTGCTGAACCTCAGAGGCACCTGAAGCCAATGTGGGGATGTTACGTTTTTACTCATTTGAACATATCGCACTATTTTGAAAGAGAAAGTGATAAGATTTCAGATGCGTTGAAAGAATCACTCTGGCTACTATGTTAAGAATAGACTGACTGACGGAGCACAAAGGTAGGGAACAGAGACAACCAGGAAGCCTTTGCAGTAATGTAGTAGTAGCAATGATGAGAGTTTAGATCAAAGTGATGCTCAGTGAGATACCAGTGAGATGCTAGGAAGTAATTAGATCCTGTTAATATTTTAACAGCAGAGCCAGAATTGCTTCCAAATATCTTGTATGAGGGGAAAATAAAGTGAAAAATGGCCTAAAGTATATGGCCTAAAGATGTGGGAAAAGCAAAATTGTCATCAACTGAGACAGAAAATGTGGTAGGAAGAATAGATTTGGAGGCAGACTAGGAAGGATATACTATTAGATATGTAGAATTTTAAATGTCTGTAGATACAAGTTGAGACATTTAATATGCAGTTGGATAGATGAGTCTGGATTTTAGATAAAAAGTCCAGGCTAGGGATTATGTTTGGGAATCAGTGGCATATAAACCGTGAGGATAGATGTAGTAGCCACTGTAATGAAAAAATGGGGAAAAAGTCTGAAATTCTGAAAGTCAATACTATGCAGTCAGACAAAAGATAGGGAAAAAATATATAGGAGTTAGGAAAATAAAAAAGAAAAATATTGCCTCGGAGGCAAAATGTAGTCCATTAAAGAGGATATAACGATAAGCTGAATTTTATGCTGCTAATAGGTCATGAAGGATAAAGAATGAGAAGCCACATGGGATTTGGTAAGGTGGAGGTCACTGATTACATTGACAAGAGCATTTTTGCTAGAATGGGAATACGTGGATGGTCGGTGTGGCTTTATGACAGGATATATAAAGAGAATTTGGAAACTCTGTGTACACAACTCATTCAAGGAGTCTAACTGAAAAGAGAAGCAGAGGAAAAGAGAAGTGGTAGTTGATAAGGGAAATAGTATCAGATCAGGATAAATTATATTTTTAAATGGGAGAAAAGTCAGTGTGTTTTTATGCTGTTGACAACAACCAGATACAGTGGTTAATTTGGGGTGTTAAGTTGGCTAGTCTATTCTGCCCCGTTACTCTGTCAAATACCAGTCTTGATATTGCTGTGAGGTATTTTTCAGACATGATTAATATTTAGATTAGTATACTTTTAGTAAAACATATTACCCTCCGTAACAGTAGGTAGGGCTAATCTAATTAGTTGAAACAAACAAAAACTGAAGTCTCCCTAAGAGAAAAGAATTTTGCCTCCAGACCTACTTTAATACTCAGAACCACAAGACCAACTTTTCCTGGGTCTTCAGTCTGCAAATCTGCTGTGCAAATTTTGGACTTGATAGCCACCATAACTCTGTGAGCCAATTCCTTAAAATCTCTCTATATCTATCTCTCTGTCATCTATTTATCATCTATATCTCTCTCTATTATCTATCATTTATCTATAATCATCTTTATGTATCTATGTATCTATTATCTATCTATCTATCATCTATCTATCTATCTATCTATCTATCTATCTATCATCTTTACCTCCTCATCTCTCCTACTCTGACTGGTCTTATCTCTGGAGAACTCTGACTCTATGATGTGATATGGTGGTAAGCAAGAAAAATTATTGGATGATGTCCTTGAGTGGGTAAAGGGGAAAAGATCTAGCATACATATAAAGGGATTAACTATAGATAAGATATAGTCATTTCCTCTAGAGGAGTTCTTTAATCTTTTTATGCCCTGGACATTTTGGCAGGCTGGAGGAGTCTGTAGACCCACCCTTGGAATAATACTTTAGGATTTTAAATTAAATCACTCATATGTAAATGCATGCAAGTCTATATTGCTAAAAAACTTGATCAAAAAACTGAAATTTTATCATAGCACTGTGCATTCATTAATGATTTAGATAAGTTCAGGTGGTAGCTTTGTTATTGTTTTCACAGTTGTGAGGAGTAGAAAGACTATTTTAGAATGTCGTAAGGGCTGTAATGCAATATAAAAGTACCTGTGCTCTTCTATGATGACAGAGTTAACAAATATTGCAATTCAATTTTTGCCTGCATTTGTATTTCAAATATATATAAAATGTGAGGAATCAACAAAAATAAAAATATAGCTTTTTTTCTATCCAAGTACATGGATCCTATAATTGCCATCCATGGAGAATTTCATAGCTGTTGGCACCCAGTTTAGAATCTGTTTTGCAATGATTAGGGCACCTAGAAACTATGGTGCAGATGCAGTTAAGTGTATAGATTTGGTATTGGGAGTTTGAAAGCTTGCCTCTAATTGATCCCAATGTCATAAGATGTAAGTTCATCATGGTAGGTGAGGACTAGGAGGTGTGGAGGTTTGGAGAGAGATGATGAATAATAGTTGTCTGAAAGAGTTAATGTCTTAGCATAGTCTGATTGTTGAATTATGTTAAGATCCAACTTGAGTTTCATATAATAAATTGAAGGAAAGATCAGTCAATGTGATTGTGGATCTTTCTCTATTCACGTTAAACTTCAAGAATGCATACAAACAGTAGCTTGAGTGTTGGATTTAGTCAGAATATGGTTTTGCCAATCGAGTATGAGGAAACAAGTAAGGGCACAGGAATTATGCATATGCACTTAACCGTGCATTTCAAGCCATGGTAAGGAGGCAACAAGTAGATTAGGAGATAAAGAACAGTGAAACTAACAGAATCAAAAGATTGGTGGTTCTTATATTTGTGATTATTGCAGGCTGGGTTAAATAGTGAGCTATAAATATAGGAAGCTCAATGATATCACTATGATTTTCATAAAGGGACAATATTTGAAATAACTGAGGGCTTTTTAAAAAAATATTTTATTTATTTGACAGAGAGAAACACAGCTAAAGAGGGAACACAAGCAAGGGGAGTGAGAAATGGAGCAGAAGGCTTCCCACCAAGCAGGGAACCTGATGCAGGGCTCGATCCCAGGACCTTGAGATCATAACCTGAGCTGAAGGCAGACACTTAATGACTGAGCCACCCAGGCACTCCTGAGTGTTTCTTTCAATAGGTGCCTTTTATGAAATGCCTGAGGAAAAGATCTTCACAGAGAAAAATTCTCAGAAGGAAACATACTCTTTTGATCCAGAGATTGCCATGAAGTCCGTTTTGCAGGCCCCAGAAAACTAGTCTGGATCACATAGAGTATTGTGTATTTAAAACACACTGTATATAATTCTAGCTCAGGTGTTCTGCAATGGACTCAACCCTTGTGTCACCCCAAAATCCATATGTTGAAATCCTAATTCCCAATGTGATTGATTGCACTAGAAGACAAGATATTTGGAATGTCGTTAGGCAGTGAAGAGAGAGCCCTTAAGAATGGGATTAGTGACCTAATAAAAGAGACCCCCAGAGAGGTCTCTAACCCTCTTTCTGCCCTGGGATGATACAACCAGAAGTTAGGAATATACAACCCTTACAAGTGACTTCATCAGAACCAGCTATATGGACACTCTGATCTTCAACTTCCTGCTTCCCAGAACAGAAATAAATCTTCACTGTTTATAAGCTATAATGCACAGTCTATGACACTTTGTTATTGAAGCCCAAATAAGCTATTTTATTTAGCTTGAAGAGGAGAGAAAATACACATCTCCAATGTCATGGCTGATGGACTCCCAAGAGTCTTAATTCTAGGAAAGAAGCAGAACATCTTCCTAGAACACAAGGTTCAAGCAGTATTCTTGATTTTTAGTAGAACACCCTCCAGCTTAGTTTCAAAATGCAATAAAAAGCCTTTACCTATCTTTGCTGTATATTAGGTAAGGAGACAGGCAGTTAAGGAATGACAGGCACCAAAACCTCCTCCCAGACCCATGAGTAAATCTATAACTGTATACTTAAAAAAGATATTCTGGACCCTAGATGTACCATGTCCATATATTATTGGAATTTCAAAATCATGTTTGATTGCTTTTTTTAGAGAATCTGAAACTATTGTTTATATAGTACCTAATTAGTAACAGAATATGAAGAAGAAATGCTTAAAATTCTGGCGAACTAAACCATATCTAAGAAGGGTAACACTATGTTACATGTCATCCAACTCAAAAGAAAGTTTCACAGTAAACTTTTGCATCACAAGCATTTCCATAGGAAACAAATAGTCTTTAAATGGTGGGTTCTTTCCCAGGTTATTTGCAAATATTTTAAGCAAATGAGTTTGGGTTTCTGAGATTCAACTTTGTCTTCTTCCAAACAACAGTAAAAGTAGTACTAAAGGGGATACTATAAAGATCAAATTATATAATATGTATGAAAAAAGCAAAATAAAAAAAAAACTTATTGATGTTCATTGAAAATTAAGTTAGGATAAGTGGCCACTAAAAAGATAGATGACAGATGATAGATGCATAGATGCTAGTTAAATAGATAGTAGACAGGTAAGATATAATAAGCATAGGTAAAGCTATAAGAATTTCTTCAATTAAATCTTACCTACACTAATTCAGGTACACAAAATAAAAATCAGTCAATAAATATGTCAAAGAACTTTTTAAAAGTATGAATAATATTCAATCAAATAAAACTCTGCTTTTATGTTTTATAAGTGATTTTTGTATAAATTGATGACTTTAGTAAATTGAATAAGCAAATTTATTTTTCTCAAATTATTTTACATATATAGTTTCAATTACAATACATATGTATCTGTATTATTTGAGTGGGCCATCATGTACTTTTTGTATCAACATTGTTCATACCAACTTCTACTCTACTGTTGCTATGACCATTTTAACTCCTCTAGATAAGTGATAAGAAGGATATAAAATAGAGTATATTTTGGAGAATAAGAATCCAAACTGTATTTTTGCCTAAAGAACGTCCTTTTTTTTTTTTTTTTTTTTAATCTGGAGCATATGGAACAAAGATGATAAAATGAAATGATTATACTGAGTGTAGTTATCAGAAAACTAAATATTCAAGGAGCTGTCTATATATTTAGCAAACTTTCACAAAAGTTCAGAGTTTATGGAAAACACTAATATGCTTAGCTCCTGACTTTTGGTGTCACTGAAATGCAGTCATGCATTTTTATTTCTAAATGAAAAATAAATATCTTATTCTCAAGCAGTTCATGCTATTGAATAGAGAGATTCAGCCACAGGACAAGAAATCCTTTTCAAAAATCAACGTCCTATCTTTTTTAAAAAACATAATCCTAGTAACAGAAATAAACTCCAGAAATGTACATACTTATAATATTAATAGGATTATTTGCACACTTTAAATTATAATGATTTAGCATATAGATTACTTACATGTCTAAGAAATTATCTGAAATTATTTTACATAACCAAATACAAATTAGAGTATCAGAGAGTTATGCTTTATTAGGAAAATTTCCTTTGAGTATATAAACAAATTGCACACTTAATGTACAGGCAAATAGTGAAATATCTTTCTAAACATTACAAGACAGATGCATTCATTTCTCAGGAATAATAAAGTGCTTACTATAGCCTCTTATTCACTAATTTCAAAACAATTGTGTTAATATCAACTCTTTGTTATATTCCAAAAAATTCAGTACATATGAGAAATATCGTGCAGAAATAATTCCAAAACAAATGAGATTATTATGAATTTTAAAGAAAGTAAAATGTAGAAGAAACCATACTCATGATTAGCCAATAAAAGAGAATGCTAGTCTCAAAGAGCTTAAATTCATTAATTCATTTATTCCAAAGTGTATACTGATTGCCAACACATATCAAGTGCTATGCAAGGGGTTGAGTGTAAGTAGTGAATAAAACAGATACAATTCTTCTATTATTGATGGTTATAGTTCATTCAGAAACTATATATGTGTATGTGTAGTGTTTGCAAATGTATGTATATGATAACAAATGATGTAAATAGGATGATGGAAAAATTCCAGGCTCCTGCTCAAAAAGAGATTGAATGGATAATGTAGTCTTTTTGATCAGTGAAGACTATTGCATGTTAGGGCCTACAGAGAGAAATAAATAAATTAGGAAAACACAAGGTCTTTGGAAAATACAAGCAATAGGAAGAAACAAACCAAGAGTTCAGTTTTGGAAAGGTATGCTACAGCGACTTGTAAGGCATCAGAGAAATATTGAGGAAAAACAATAAGAAATGTGAAATTGGGATAGAGGGTCTAGATAAAGTTGGTATTCTTTATGTCTATAGCAATACTCTTAAAAACCAGAGTTAAAAGATAAGGTTATCTGATTTTAAAATGTGTTCCATAAACACATGTAGTTCTTAATGACTTCCAAGCAGTTGAAATCGAACTGCAGTAGTGTGCTCTGATATCTACAGAAAGACAGGGAACAGAAGGGACCTCAGCTTGAGTCCCAAGTGACACCAAAATAGATGTCAATTCAAAGGGAAGGAAGTGGTAAAGGCATTAAGGAAAAAGAACTATCTTGGCATAAGCAGGGAGGGGAAGAAGAAGAAAAGATAGAGGGAGAGAGAAAAGGATTGTGTTTAAGAGAAAAGACAAGACAATGTAGTGTTACAATAATACATAGGGAAAACAGATATTACTATAGAAAAGAAATAAACACTGGCAAAACATCTAGCGAAGTATGATAGAGTGAAATGTATAGTTTCCCTTGGCTTTGATATAATGGAAATCAACAGTGACTGCAAGAGTATTTGGTATAAATGGTAGTAGCAAATGCAAATGCCATGTTGGAGTGGCCTAAAGATTGACTGGTATGTTACAAAATAATGGCTTTATATGAAAATAACTTTAGAGTAGCTTGCAATGATGATAGTGCAACATAGGGCAGTAGCTGTAGGCAGATGTGTGCCCCCAAAACATAGGTGCTGTGATACTCTAAACCACTGAATTCAGCAACAACAGATCTAATCAAAACAACATGTTGCTTTTGCAGTAAAATTTTACACATTTCATAATCCATGTATCAAGATGTATTTTCTGTTAAATATTGCATTTGAACATACATTGATTTTGTGACTTTATTAGCATACAACAATACTATTGTGTATTGTTTCATTGGGAAATAGAATTATGTAAGATAAATGTCTTAAGGAAATTAAATTCCTTATCTATATAACATGAATCATATTCAAATATTGTCACTTTCCACTCGATATCCTACTTCAATATGTAGAGCAATATGAGAAAACACAGAAATAGCTTTGTCACTCCAGTCATTTTATTTTCCAAGGGAGAGAACAAAGGTTATTAGAGAAATGGGAAAATCTAAATACAAATTACTAATTATATTAGAGAAAGGCAAAATTGGCTCTGTGTTTTATTAGAGAACAGATATTTAAAGTACATTGCACAAATATGATATTTTTTATTAAAATCAAGTTCACTTTTTGCTTCATATTTCAAACATCTAATTATATTCTTTTTAACCATGGAATAACAGCATGATAATAATTCTATTATAGTGTATGTTAAGCATAATCCACTTTTAAATTAACAACCTGTCTCTGTGGTGGTAGTTGTTATTTGTTTTGAGCATTCGTCTAAATCTTCATATGAACAATCTTTTAAAATATCATTCTCAATTAGATAAATGCTCATGGTTTCCTGAACAAGGGATTTTGTCATTCTTTCTGAGATAGCAAGAGTTTTTACCATTAATCATGGTACAGAATCATATTCACCAGACCTATATTATTGGTATATCTTACATGTTAATCATAGCTTTAAAAAGTCTATACTGTCTAGGGGCGCCTGGGTGGCTCAGTTGGTTAAGCGACTGCCTTTGGCTCAGGTCATGATCCTGGAGACCCGGGATTGAGCCCCACATCGGGCTCCCTGCTCGGTGGGAAGCCTGCTTCTCCCTTTCTCACTCCCCCTGCTTGTGTTCCCTCTCTGACTGTGTTTCTCTCTGTTAAATAAATAAAATCTTAAAAAAAAAAAGTCTATACTGTCTAACTATGATATCAAAATTGTGAAATTTTTCTATTGGTTTTCAGATATTTGGCCTAATCTTTGGCATGTTTGTTGTTTGTGTGTTTATTCACTTCCTTGTTATTCGTTTGAATGCTAGTTATTGGTTATGCAAAAATGTCAGTTTCTCAATAACATTTCTTTTCTCCAAGTGAGTCTTACAACTTTTTTCTGTTAGGCTGTTAGTTTAAGGTCAAGTCATTTTACTCTATACAGAGACTGGGAATATTCAAGACTAAGATCACACTTTTGTGAGAAATGACCTATTGCTGATTTCTAGACCATAGCAGTTTATAATTGAAACTCAGAGATTTTGCCCCTTCTTTGTCAGTTTGTGAACTCCATTTTTGTATCCCCAGCTCCCTGAGTCCATAAAAACCAAACTTCATTTGGCTTCTTAGTTTTTTAGTCTCCATTTCTTAACCTTTCCCCATGAGTCACCTAGAAACTGCAATGTACCTCAAGACACAGAGCACTGTTGGCACAAGTCTCAGCTAATTTCATTGAACTTTCCTTCTCTCTTGGATTTTGGCCCCTAAACCCTTGTGGACTTGAGTTTTAACATGCATCCAAACAGTTTATTTTAACTGAGCCCCACTTCTCCAGTTATTTCTTATTATTTCCTCTAAATCTATTGGTCTATGATAAACTGTTATTTCCAAAAGATAAATTTTACTTATTTCTTCCTCATTCACTTCTGCCGATTCAAATATGCTGTGTTTCAATAAAACCGCAAATTTCTCTTTCTTTTTTCTTTTAAGATTTTATTTGTTTATTTGACAGAAAGAGAGAGCATGAGCACAAGCAGGGAGAGCAGCGGAGAGAGAGGGAGAAGCAGGCCACCTTGCTGATCACGGAGTCCAGTGTGGAGCTCCATCCTAGGACGCTGGGATCATGACCAGAGCGGAAGGCAGACACTTAAGCAACTGAGCCACTCCGGTGCCCCTTCATATATCTTTTTTAAGGTATTTTACATTAACAAAAGTAGGCACATCCAGAAAATAAAGTAAACACAGAAATACAGATATATACACATTAACTTACTCTTTTGCTTTCTTTACCATAATTTCAGTTCACTTTCAAAACAAGCAAAGTAAACTAACAAGTCCAGATTACACATCAAGATATACACAAGCACTTGTTAGAAAAAAAAAAAAAACAAAACACCTGTGCATTTTTTGATTCATGAAAACAATGGTTTATGTAAAAAAAGATGGATTCTTCATAAAAAATTTATGAGAAGCACTATTTTTTTTCATACACTTCAGAATACAATTTGTGAACTAAATAGCATATCTCAATTCACATTAGCCACTTTTTAAATTCTCAGATTTGAATCTGAGATTTTAATTCTCAGATTTGAATCTGAGATTTTAAATCTCAGATTTAAGATTCTCAGATTCTTAGTTGGGCACCTGGGTGGCACAGTAAGTTGGTTGTCTGACTCTTGGTTTCAGCTCTGGTCCTGGTCTCAGAGTCATGAGATCAAGCGTTGCATCAAGCTCAACACTCAGCATGGATGGCTTAAGATTCTCTGTCACTCTCCTTCTGCCCCTCCCACTTGAGGTTACACGTTGTCCCTCAAATAAATAAGTCTTAAAAAACAAAAACAAAAGCAAATTCTCATATGGGAATCAATAAAATATGCATATCATTTAGTATAACCTGATGATATTTGTATTTTATAAAGAAAAAAAACACATAGATTAAAAGGGAGAACATTCTAATGTCAAGATCTATTATGTTCATCTTTTCCATTTTATTTTCTTCCATATTAGTTGTCTTTAATAGAATTAGGAAATGTTGGCTGTTTTCACTAAGTACTCCTTATTTGTAAATCTATCTGTATTGCAGTAAAGGTTTTCTGTTAATATGTGTTTATTTTATTAAAATAAACAGCCTGTAGGGGTGCCTGGGTGGCTCAGTTGGTTAAGCGACTGCCTTCGGCTCAGGTCATGATCCCGGAGACCCGGGATCGAGCCCCACATCGGGCTCCCTGCTCGGCGGGAAGCCTGCTTCTCCCTCTCTCACTCCCTCTGCTTGTGTTCCCTCTCTGGCTGTGTTTCTCTCTGTCAAATAAACAAAATCTTTAAAAAAAAAAAAAAATAAAAAAAAAAAATAAATAAACAGCCTGTAAAGGAATAGAGAATTGCAATGCAACCACATATTAATAGTTTAAATCCAATTTCCTACAGATTTTTGTCAAGGAAATAAATTTCTAGACCACGTAGTTCTAGGAAATACTGTAAAATTTGAGGGATCATAGGCCATATTAAATTCATCTTTTTGTCTCAAAGATACAAGATTGACTGTAATAAATACATAGCTTACTTTCATAAAAAATGAAAATATTTATTTTTTCAAGTTATTGTTAATATTTTCCAGGAATTTTTAAATTTTATTTAGCTGAATGGATACGGGTGGACAGTTTCCTATCTGATGTCTACATTTGGAGAGATTCGACAGCACATGCATGCATGGATGGTAATAATCTTTTATTACAGAATAGTTTCCAAAATGATTAGAGAAGGCAATAAAATTCTAATTTAATTCCAAAAATATCATTTGTTTTGGTACATTTGAATCATATAATCTATGCTTCATTTTATTCTGTGCCAGCAACAGATTCCACTAAACTACATAATCGTTTTGTTTTTTTTTTTTTCTAAGACATTCAGTTTTTCTGAACTAGTACATTTCATGAGAAGTGGAGTTTGAGGAAGAAGGAGAGATATATTGGGGAAGAAGTTTGAAAAATATTAACATAGATATTTTTTGATATAGATTGACATGAATTGATATTCAAAGGTTATAGTGCCAGGTTTATTATCTTTGAAACAAAATCCATCATTTATAAAATTAGGAAAATATTATGGAACATACAAGTGATTGTAACACCTACCAACATTTGAATACAAAGCTGAAACTGTGTTTGCTGGTGGATTTCTAGTTTCATTAAATCATAGGAAATGAGTTTTATGAACAATCTTCCAGATGGGCAAATGTTCACATGCCACATAACGTTCACAGATTTATATGAAAAGCAATCTATAACCATATGCATATCAGAAATGAGAAAATGAATTTTCAAGTACATATGGATTGCCGTTAGCTGTGCGGCTGTATGAACTTGATGTTTTCCTGCCAGTGGGTTTACCTGATGCCCCCTTACTTTTTGTCAGCTAGGGTGATTAATAGTGATTAACCTTTACAAGAAATTAAACTGCTAGACATAAACAGTGCTTTCTTTTTTTGCATTAGCAACATATGCGAATAACTTATGCATTTACAGTTTTATAAAAAATGAAACATTAGTTTTGCATTACCTGCAATTTTCATATCCAGAAATACAAGAGTTTTACAAAATCATCTATTTAGCTTCATATAGTATCAAATAATTTCTTTGCTTATTCTTTTGTGTAACTAAAGTGTCATGACATATAAGAATAATGTCTATCAAAAATATGTTGTCAAGATTAAAATGTTTTAATCTCTTGCCTAATCAGAGTTAATTTACTAACTGTGTGCTTTACAAAATCCCATTTCTTAATCTTTTGGTGATAGCATAAATATAGTACATATAATAACATAAATAATGACAGCATAAACACTACCTAAGATTTCCCTTCCCTCACTTCCTCTCTCCCACTCCTGTTCTCTCTCCCTCCCCACTTTTCAGAATTTAATGATCACCTAATTTCCTCATGCATGTGGTTAATTGGTAGAATGCAATGATGTATAAGAGACAGCACATAACATTTTTTATTCTTTTCTTTTATAATGAAATAAAGTTTTGATAGAATACATTTAATATATAAAAACAATTTTAACAGCTTGATTCAAGTCTCTTAAGGCAGAGAGTTTCTTATTTGACTTAGTGCCTACAGGTCTTGGAATTTTGCCTGGCATATAATAAACCTTCACAAGCTACTAAAGTAAAACTAAGCCCATTGAGTCCATGTGGATTCTATTATAGATTTTTAGAAAATCAATTACCATTAAAGTGTAAAATATATGTTTATATACTGCCTTTCATATTTTCCTCATAGAAATTATATTCGATTAAGTGCTAAGTTCCACACATGAAATTACATCATATGATGTGAAAATAATCATCACTTTTGAGTAAATCTTGCAACCGAAAAATAGTTTACCATCACTTTAATATATTTTACATTTTTAATTCTCTGGATCATTCTGAGCTACTCTTAGAATTTCCTAAATTTATTCGACAATCACACATATTATACCCTATCTTTTTCAGGCTTCTCCAAACCAATTAAGTCTTTAATGTATTTTTCCTTCCTTGTAGCCTCTTCAACAAATTCCTGAGCAGAATGAAAACCCACCAAGTGTTCCCATGGAACCATAAAATGGATATTTTTAAGTTTGAAGTTTAGTAGTTGTAACAGTATGTAAAGTTCTTAAAATGGAGTTTTTAGTACTAAATATGAAACTTGAATTTGTGTAATTAACTGTTAATTATGAAATCAAACTAATTAATTTTGGTAAAGAATGGTAGCATGTAATCATTGCAATGATAGAAACGTACTAAGTAAAGTCATCTATAATAGTTTGTTTACTATTACTGTAAATCTTTACATATAATTGCCATTCATTCATCTATTGATCTAATATAGAATAATGTAACAAAATTTAATGTTATTTCACACATTTCCAGCATGCATTGATTTATTTATTGTTTTATAAATAAAACAATAAATTATAAATGCTATAGAATAGTTACAGTTAAATCCTTCATATTCCCCCAGATCTGAATTTTAATTCTCAGCTTCTTCCAGATGTAACTTTCATATTTTTAGGTTTCTATTTGTTTCCTGAAATGACTATACTGGATAACCATGGCTGGGAAATGTTTCTGCAGTGCATAACTAGACCTAACAACATCACAAAATAAAAATAGCATAAAATTGGGGACTCAGATATTTCCAGTTTTGTATCATAACATGACCATTCACTTGGGGGAAAAATCATTTAATTTGGTCATGCTCAGTATTTACAGATGTAAAGTTGAGATACGTTTTGGGGTAATTTCAAGAATTACAATGTTCTTACACAAAAGGTAGTACAAAATCTAGCCAGAAACTCTCAACATTTTTTCAAGCTATTCCTTTCACCTCTCTTCTTTCAACCCTTCTCAGAGATCTTGCATTCTTTCATAGACACAACCAGAATCTCTGTAATCATATAGACCATTTGACTCTAAACACATGATTGTGATAATTGAGGAGAGTGTTTACAATTTTTTTTCCCAAAGCAAGCCTCTAAATAGAGAAAAAAGAGCATCTTCTACATTTTATAAACTGCTAAATGTTTTAAGGCAAATTACAATAGCCATTAACAGCCAACTTCCACTAATTCAACATAACTAGAAAGAGCTTTATCTAAATACATAAAAATATTTCATTTATGTAGTATATTAACAGTGTTTACTGTTTAAAGTAGACAGTGCCATGAACTAGTTAATGATTTTTTGCCAAACAGAACCTTAAAAATGGGTAAATTACATACATTAATAAACCACTTATATATAATCTGATGTTTCTAAATGTAACTTTTCCTTTTAAGTAAGTTAAACATCCTTCTTGTAATTCTACTTAAAAAGTCTAATTTATTAACTGTTTTTTTCATATTAGAGGGTGAAACCAGATTTTCTATTTTGCTCAAATCATATTTATTATAAATGAGACTCATCTAGATTTTTTTCCTGTAATAAGTTCAAATGTTTATTTAAATGTTTTAAAATACAACAAAAAATTAACATCCAATATTTTCCTTAGTCATTGCAATATGAAAATGAACTGTGCCAAGTACCATCATCATATCCAAGATTTTTTTATTGCTATTCTTGATCCAAGTGAACCTACAAATTCTCCTGGGTCCAATGTTTATAATACCCCATCCCCTAACTCCCAATGTTTATAATGCCCCATCCCCTAACTCCCCTATTAGAAAGAATAATCTAATTCCCTGCTTCCTTGAGAATAAGACATATAAAAGATCTATTTCTTTTTAATTTTCTGAAACCATGTGATTCTTACAAAGTCAAGACAGTTAAGACAGAAAAAAAATCATGCTCATTTGTACATAAAAAACTCATATATTTACTCATATGTAAAGCCACCCTAGGAGACAGATGTGTCCAAAAACTTATTTGCACTACCCTGAACAATCTGAAATCTGAGTTTTTTAATAACTATTGTTTGTCATGACTGAAGCTGTTCATTTATCCAGTTTCCACCATCTGCATACATCACATCCCTAAGGGCTATTTTAATCTTATTGACAGAGGAAATAAAGAATACTTATTAACATCCTAACATTGAAATATTTACTTATGTATTCCTGCAAACATTCTTAAATGTTAGGAGATATATCTCATTAATTTCTCTATTCCTCACAGTCCCCAACATGTATATTTTCTATAGAAACAACACTACATATGTTGCTTTTGTTTTCTTGAATATTAAATCTCATGAACTACACCTACTCTACCTCTCCCACACTCTGGTAACAAACTAAATCCTTAGTCACAGAGTTCTATTACATTGACTCAGAGCAAACCAATGCTATTTATTATCCTGTCAGCAGTAATTATTCAAGGGATACATATATAATCTTGGGCCAGACCAATGAGAAGCTTTTTTCAGATATTTTGTTCCTATGTTTGTTTTTGGTTTTGTTTTCTTCAAATAGCAAAGAAGGAAGAACGCTTTTTTTTTCCTCCATATATCAGAGAGGAAATGATGCTCACCCCTACAATTCTTGTCATTTCCTCACAATTCTTCATCCGTCTACTGCTCTTTTATAAAAGCGACTGAATTTCACTTCTTTTTTTTCATATCTAAGCTCATCAGAATTAAGCAAACAAGTAAGTATAAGTACTAGTACTCTAATGTTTTAATATTATGACAAATACTAAGGTTACAAACTTAGAGAATTTTAAGGTGCCCCTAAATTAGCTTCTGTCCCATGCAAGTTCTGAGTCAAATGTAGAAAACGATAAATGTAGAAAGAGAAATAAACTATCACTGATATGGCTGATAATAGAAAATATGACTTGAGTGATAGGCAATAGGGCTTTGATTCCACACCCTAGAATTTGATAGACTTACCCTTTTGGTCAGAGGCTGTGCTGGACCTTTACATTGTTCTGGGCAGAGGCTGTCTTTATAAAAGTTAGAGCACGGAGTAACAAACAAGAATGTGGGCTGTGGGGATAACCTAACTCCAGATAGACAGTAGGAAGGAACAGACTCCCCACTTTCTCTCCCAAATGCTCTCCTAAGGCAAGTAATTCTTTCTGCCCAGAGAAGGAAACAGTGAGGTAATAAATAAGAGACCAGAAGTGTTACATTGATGGATGTCCCTCTTCCTTGATGAAGACATTATATGGCTAACAAGTGTTTCCTCCTGATGCATAGAGACAAGTACAGCAAGTACAGGGCATTTTTAATTAAAAAATCGATTTGGTGTTCTTAGAAGGATCATTTTAGAAAAAAAATCTAAAATGACACTCTATTTGCTTTTTTAAAAAAATGCTGTTATATAAAATATAATATTTCCTCTGTTACAAAATTCTCCTACTTTTGTAGCCGATGTGTCTGGTGTAATTTAATTAGTTTCTTAAACATGTGTTTGCATCCTAATTTTATAAAAATAGTTTGATGCATGAACTTTAAGATAGGAATGAACACATTTAACAAAAAGAAATTGATATTGATCTTTATTTTATATATCATTAGTGTATTGTCAACAAATGTTGGGGGATGTATGGACTCTAGTAATACCTTCAATTTCATGTAATCTTTTGTCATATAATTTCTCTTTTCTGCTACAAAGAAGTCACATTTGTGCCTTCTAGGCCTTAGTCTTTCTCTTTGTGCACATATATTTAGAACTACAGAATCAAGAAAATAAATGTTACTGTTACAAATTGGATTTTCTAAGAAGACTGTTAAAATAGGATATCTCTTGTTAGGATTCAAAACGATGGTCACTTTCACTCCCAACTGCAAATAGCAGAAAAGTCTCACCACTACTTTTTCTTTCTCTGTAGTAATAATTCAACATGAATATATTCAATAGGATATTTAAAATTTTGTGGCAGTCAGCAAGTGCAAAACTAAGACAAGATAAAATAATTCTCATAAGCTTCTCTTATATCTAACAATCCTTAGGCAACATTCTTCAGACATTTGACCTTCTACATTCGAAGAATATGTCTAAATTACAATTTCAGAAATTTAAAAACTGAAAATTATATCCTACCATTTTGTGATCACTCAGCAACAAAACAATGGAAAAGAGTCATGAATAAAGTCTTGAGGTAGTAAGAAGTTAAATCTATTTATCCAAAAGGCACTTGTGTATTATTTGTGAAAAGTGGGATCAAAGAAATAGATGTTTTAGTTATGGCACAGGTGCTGGAGTTCTAAGCAAGTAATTCCTAGCTAGGTCATTAATCATGGCAAGGTGACTAAATCACTATTTTAGGAGATGATTTAAAGGCAACATATCCATATCTTTATACTGGTTTGAATTGGTCCTGAATTAAAAATTACTTTCCCAAAGAAAAGCTCTATCTAAATTATTGTATGAATAAAAATTGCCAATAGAACATCTTCAATTGAATTTTCAATATGTTATTTTCTTAATTTTATATTCTATATACTTCTACTGTAATTGTTGTCCCTTGTGTATTTCAGTCACCATTACTTCCTGGGCATATGGCAAGAAAAGACACACACCAAATTTATTGTAACTAACTCTTAACTGTTTCACTAAATAAAGGATTTTTTTTAAAGAGTATGTTCATTTATTTGACAGAGAGAAACAGAGATAAAGAGGGAACACAAGCAGGGGGAGTGAGAGAAGAGAAGCAGGCACCCCCCACACCCAGCAGGTAGCCCCATGGGGGGCTCAATCCTTGGACTCTGGAATCATGACCTTCAGTAGAAGGCAGACAGATGCTTAATGACTGAGCCACCCTGGCGCCCCTGAATAAAGCATTTTTAAGGAATAAATTAAACTCTCAAATTTTATAATATAAATATATCATAAAACTAATTTACATGTGATTTTGATATAATGATTTCATATAATATACTTTTGTAATTACATTACTAACTACTTGAAATATGAGTTCAGAGTTGTTTTTTACAACAAGGGACTTTCTAAAAATTCATAATTCTTTCCAAATGAAACTTTTATGAAGCAAACCTAGAAATAAAAATAAAAACTGTTTAACATTTTTGTTTGTTTGTTCTTGTGTTAACCTCTTTAGAGTATTTCCATTTGTTACTATCTCATTCAAAAGCTTTTCCCATATGAAGCACCTTACATCTTTTGTTATTCAGAAAATCAAACTTAATATCTTTACCTTCTACTATGAAAACTATGGCTAGAAGTGAGAATAGGAATAACAACAGCAATACTATATATATATATATATATATATATATATATATATATATATAGTACTATACTATATGTACTATATATTATTATATTATTATTATAAGTATATATTATATACTATATATATTATACTATATATAGTATTTGAATAACAGCAATACTATATACATAGTATTATGAAATAATGTTATAATATTATGAAATAATGAAAGTAAGGAAATATATATATATATATATGTGTATGTGTGTGTGTGTGTATTTGTCCTCCATCACTAAAGGTTCCATACTTTCATTTAGAAGCAATCATTTTAGATTTTAGGTATTGTCCTTACTGAAAGTCACATTAGGCCTGACACTGATTTGTTCTTCATTATAATATAGATTTATTATTTAAACAAGTTAAAGAAATGATATTTCTCATCAAGCTTTAAAATATTAGTCTCCATTTTGCCTCAGAATAAATGTTTTATTCATTGGCAAAATTCCCAGTCCAATAATATAAAGGGAATAAATTATGTACATTTGGATGGCACTGTAGTGGATTCTTAATTAAGAAATGGTAACCATCATCTAAGGGGACACATTCTATTTAGCAAGTAAAAGAACAGATCCATTAACCCCAATAAATTCCAATATTTAGCACTAGGGATGAATTTAAAATTAACGTTAATTTTTCATTGTGTAAAAAAGATATAACCTTAGGATATTAAGAATAAGGATAAATAAAATCTCTTAGCTATATAGGTATAACAAACATTTTGAATATTTAAATATAACATGTAAACATAATTATTACTTGGCATGTTTTGTTATTAAAGATATAGTGGATTTCTGGCATTGTAAGGCAGTTTAACACACTATGGTTGTTTAACAGAAATAGCTATTGGATGGGAAAGATTTTTTTTAAGGATATGTGCCTCTTTGTAATTATAACTTTGTATTAGAACTGATTGGACACTCTCAGATGATAAACAACCCTCCCTAAAATCAGTGGAACATGTTAAAAATTTAATCTAAATATTTTTTGGATTAGATGAGAGTATGATTTTGAGGAAGAAAGTATATTTTTGAAAGGGGAAGGAAAGAAGCAATCAATAATATTCTATATTTGTTGCATATAAAGATGGAATTAAAATTAGAGTAGAAATTGATACTTTCCTAAAACAGTAATGGGTTAAAGTGTTTGTGTGTTAAACACATATGTAGAAAAACTTAAAAATAATGGAAAGCATTTTTGGAAATCTTAGAAGAAAAAGATCTTTATAAGTAATATTTTCAAATTGAAAAGCCAGCTGAGTGTTCAAGCCAGCATGTGAAATATTTATTGATTTGTGAAATTCTGGTACAAGTGATTTCCTTGTATTTGTATTTGATAGAATTCATTGATATCTCAACATTTTCAAAATATATGATAACTATTTAATAAATTGATGGTTTTAGAACAAGTGGCCTGGTATATTTAACAAATACCTACCTATTCTTTAAAAGCAGAGATGGTCACTTTTGGTGATTCAATAGCGGTACTATCACTGCCAGGGAAAAGTAAAGAAAATGACAATAAAGATCAACTATATGTGACTTTTTCCTTACTAATGAAAGGTATAATGACTTCAGAGACAAAGTATATTTAAAAATAAAACCAATAATATCTATATTCCCCAAACAATTTAAATTATATTTAAACAATTTATATATGAAAATTTGGTTAGTTATAATATTAGGAAATAACAAAATTGGTTTAAATTAATCTACTGTGTTTATATTTGTTACATTGTGTTTTATTTATCTCCTGGAAATCATATTAACTCTTAAACAGCATTTCAATATTACACATGAAAACCATATCTTCCTGATAACTTTGAAAATAATATTATCTTAATCAGTTATATTCTAAAAATAATTGTGATAGTTCTTTTTTATTTAAATATATAAAGGGCTCTCAATCTTATTGCCACTCTTGCAAATAATTTGTATTATTAAAGCATCTTTTCAGATTTTCTTTTCATATCTAGTATCTTCATTTCATTATGTTCTATTTGTTACGGGATTGTTTTACATATCCTATTAATTACTTAAAAAAAACTCAGGACACCTGGCTAGCTCAGTGGGTTAAAGCCTCTGCCTTCAGCTCAGGTCATGATCTCAGGGTCCTGGGATCCAGGCCTCATCAGGCTCTCTGCTCAGCAGGGAGCCTGCTTCCTCCTCTCTCTCTCTGCCTGCCTCTCTGCCTACTTGTGATCTCTCTCTCTGTCAAATAAATAAATAAAATCTTTAAAAAAAAAGACTCATGCTTTTCTTTGAATTAGAACATATCCTCAGCTGCTATTGGCTCCAATTTTTTTTCTTATTATTTTCTTACTTACCTATATCTGAAATAATCATTAGGAAATACTGATGCACATGTTTCATCATATTTTTTTTTACATATAATGTGTTATTTGCTTCAGTGGTACAGGTCTGTGAGCCATCAGTCTTACACAATTCACAGCATAATAGTTTTTGATACTTTTTATCTTCTTACTCTTTCTGTGAAGAGTCGTGAAGTCCTAAATCCTAAATTCAAATTAACTAAATGTCCTAAGAACTTGTCCAGGTTAGAGTTTACCATATATGTTTTGTTTTTACCTTAATAATTACTCAGTTCATCTTCTGTATGTTCAACTCTTTGTAGGTTTTTTATACGTCTCTTAGATTATCCCATCACCTAATTTTTTATCATAAACTCTAGTGAGTTATATGGATAATATTACTTTATATCTGAGGTAATTAAACCTTCTTACCGTTTACTTTGCTTGGAGAGAATGTATCTCCTTTTTAATTTTGTTAGGCTACAAAACATTATCATGGTTAAGTTGAAGTAATACCAGCTATTCTAATTAAAGACTCTCATTGATAACAGTTAAAAGACACCAGGAATTTTTATGTTTTGCTCATGCAACAGTACAAAATGGTGATTCTTGTTGGTAGATAACCTAGCCTCCTATCTTTTTGTACCTTTGTCTACAAAAGACTCATCATTTTTTTACATGCAGAAGACAGCAAGAGATTCTCTAAGAGGTAATATGAGATAAGCGCATCCACATTTTAGAACTCTTAACTTATAAGTGGAATAAATCTCTCCTCTTCATATTCCAATTGGAAAAATAAGTCATATGGCTACAGATACATGCAAGAGGCTCCAGGAATGCAGAACCTGATTCAGCAGATGCTTTCTAGACACAGTCACAGGTCTTTACCAAAGACAGAAAATGGAGATTTAGTCATTTCTGCCAATACACATTTTTCTTTTCTTCATGTATGTTGGATTTCTAGTTTGTGAAAATAGTGAATCTTAGAGGAGACATTCTCTTTCTCTCCCCCATTCCTCCCTCCCCATCCATTTATTCTCTTTAATTTGTTTTGTGATTGCTTCACAGATCCCAAGAGCTCAAAATTGTTCACAGTTCAGATAGTCACAACTCAGTCAACTTTTATGGTGTTGACTTTTGGACATCACACAGATATCCCTGATTTAGGTGTAGTGCTCACTGTAAGGCTCAGTGTAGCTCTCAATCCATGACTATGTCATCTTAACATGAACTATAGTCACAAAGATGTTCCACATACAGATTATTTTCACCTCCTTGATTGAATTTATTCCTAGATATTTTGTTCTTTTTAATTCAATTGTAAATGGGATTGCTTTCTTAATTTCTCTTTCTGATAGTCCATTATTAGTGTATAGCAACACAATATATTTATGTGTATTTATTTCTTATTCTGCAAATTTACTGAATTCATTTATTAATTCTAATATTTTTGATTGAGTTTTTAGTTTTCCACATATAATATCATGTCATCTACAAATAGTGACAGTTTTATTTTTTCCTGTCCAATTTGGATGCCTTTTATTCCTTTTCTTTTCTTTTTTTTTTACATAATTCTTTTGCCTAGAACTTCCAATACTGTGTTGAATCAAATTAGCTAGTGGACATTCTTGTCTTGTTCTTGATAATAGAAGAAACATTTTATGCTTCTTACTATTGAGGATGCTGTTAACTGTGGGCTTTTCATAAATGACCTTTGTTATGTTGAGGTTGGTTCCTTCTATATTCATTTTATTGAGCTTTTATCATAAATGGATATTGAAATTTGTCAAAAGAATTTTCTACAATATCATATTAAAAACTTTAAAAGATCTTGGTTCCTAGTTAGACTAGTAATGCTGAGGCTCAGTTATTCTCTAGAGTGAAATTACCACCTCATGGTCCATTCTCCAACCAGAAGTAACGAATGTTACTAATATCAGCCTGAACTTTTTACTTTGAATTTCTGTTTGATTTTTGATTTATAGAGACTCTGTTCCTTTTTTCCTTTTTTTTTGGACAGTGTGTCTTTGGCATTTATATCTCGTGCTCTGTATTTATAATATTATGGAGAGTTAAAATAGTCAATATCCACATTGCTTGATTAACTTTTTATAGTTTGTAATATACTTTTTGAATTGAATCTTAGAATTATATATGTTCATATACTTTGCCACTTATCAAATATATATAGTTTTTCTTTACTTGTATCCTTTTTTACTTTTTATATATACTAAGGTCTTGAGATTTTATCATATTTCATGTAAATATTTCTAGCTGGTTTGGTGCCTTTAATTATTTCTAATGCTTATGTGGAAAAGTAAGTAGATGAGAGCATACCATTACTGATCTGCATCTTTATCTGGTTCATTTTATGCAGTCCTTATATGACCTTATGTTTTATCTGTTTGCTTGTTTGTTTGTTTTGCTGTGTATATGTACAAACAACATTCTCCATACAGTCTGGGAGTTTTGTCATTAAGACCATAAGGATAAACACTAGGGAACTATTGAAACTTTTGAACAAGCACAGGAAACATGACCCATAAAAAATTGCATGATTACTACAGTTGTAACCTCCAGATACTTTGGAGTGAAGCAGACCTTTTAAAAACAAAGGTAAAGCAATCTGTAGCATTTCCTGAGAATCTAGGACTTTGCACCATAGTTAGTAAATTGATCCATAGCTCCTTTGTTTCTCTGGGCCACAGAAGTCACAGAGCTTATTCTTGCCTAAGGGATAGATTTGTGCTCATTTCTCCTCTCTGCTAAAGCACAGTGAGTGATAATGACAGACATTGTTCCCATGGCTCCTTCTAAAATGTCTTTAAGGTATAGTTCAAGAAAAATTGTCTTTGCCTATCCTGATTTAAACTTTGTGTCACCCAACAATTTTGATTCATTCATGAAATTTAAGCAGCTTTTATTTTTCTGACACCTAAAATTATCTTAAAATTTTAAGATAGTGTAGTACTTAAAAATAAAACCATTTATAATAGATCTATTCTAACAAAATAATACTCACTTTGCATGTATTTTTCACATATTTGCATCAAGCCTTACTTTTTTTTCTGTTTCTAATATATATATTTTATTGAAGTATAATCAACATAATGTTATATGAGTTTCAGGTGTACAATATAATGATTCAACAATTCTATCCATTACTCAATGCTCATTACAAGTATATTTACCATCTGTCACTAAACAACTTTATTACAATATTATTGACTATACCCCCTATGCTGCATTTCATCTCTGTGACTTAATTTTATAACGAATATATATAAACTCTTAATCCCCTTTACCTATTTCACCCATACACCTGCTCACTTCTCTGGCCACCATCAATTTGTTCTTTGGGTTTGAGAGTCCTCCTTTCTTTCTTTCTTTCTTTCTTTCTTTCTTTCTTTCTCTCTCTCTCTCTCTCTCTCTCTCTCTCTCTCTCTTTCTTTCTTTCTTTCTTTCTTTTTCCTTCCTTTTTTCTTTTTTCTTTTCTTTTCTTTCTTTTTTGCTTCACTCCCCTTTTTTTCAAATGTTGAGAGTGTGTGTGAGAAGATCATTCCCCATCAAAATTTACACCTTCAAAATAAAGCTTAGCTCAGTATTTATATTCCTAATTTCTGTCATGACATATTTCGTGCCATGGTGACCTTCAGAAGTTGTAGTATAGTTCTGTGTGAGTTTGCCTTTAGCCATATTTCTATACAATATGACTCTGATTCTCATTCAACACTTTTCAGCCTCAATATGCTTCAATACTTCACTTTGTTGTGAAAAATTAAAATCAAATACCTACTGCTGAAGTAACTATAAGTTTAAGAAGACTTTTGTTTTCTAACTTTTCTATAAAAGGGAACTAAGATAAATTTAAGTTGTCCTATTCATGAAGCTCATATATTTTTTTCTTGCAAAGTAAATGCAAATTACATTTTGAATTTTAAAACATATAAATATTTTTCTCCTACTAGCTAAGGTAAATGGAGTTCATGTTTAATATCTCTACCCAATATTTAGACAATTTTTCTGTGATCTAATAAATTATTGTTTAGAAGCTTTAGATTATCTGCTTCAGATCATGAAGATTCTTGTTAACCCAAATTAAGTGTTAATGAGCAAATTTTGCTATTACATATTTTTACTATGCATAATACATTGTATTATTATTTTATTGATTGAATATATAGTGTTGTATTAAAATATATATACTTATATATAATACATATTGTACCTTGTACAATGTGTACACATATATTCCCATTTTTGTTTTATGTATGTAATAGGACATTTTAGTAAATGTAATAAAATAATTAGCATATTGATAATATTGTTCAAATTTACATTTGACTTTCAAGTGCTTAAATATTGACATTTATTTATGGTTTTGTTTTTGTTAATATTTTTTACTTCTAAGTAATCTCTACACTCAACATGGGGCTTGAACTTACAACTCTGAGATCAAGAGTTGCATGTTTTACTCAGGGAGCCAACAGCGTCCCTTGACATTTGTTTTTTGATTTATTCCTTGGTTTAGTGTTTTTGGGTTTTGTTTTTTTCTTTTTTTCTTTTTTTCTTTTTACTTCATTAACCAACTGCTATATCAATGGGCTATTGGCCTAAATTCACCTATATTAGAGAAGATCTTCACTATCATTGGTCACATATAATAAGATGATACATAATATTTTTTAAAATAAGGTGTTTATTTTTTAAAGATTTTTAATTGAATGTTTTTATTTTAATTCCAGTATAGCTAACATACAGTGTTATATTAATTTTAGGTATTCAATATTGTGATTCAACAAGTCTATACTTTAGTTATTGTTCATCATGATAAATGTACTTTTTTTTTTTTAGTTTCAAGTTTTTTATTTAAATTCCAATTAGCATATAGTGTAATATTAGTTTGGGGAATAGAATGTAGTGATTCATCACTTGCATATAACACACAGTGTTCATCAGAAGTGCCCTTCTTAATACCCACTACCCATAAAACCCATCTCCTCACCCACCTCCCTTTTAGCAATCTTCAATTTGTTCTCTATAGTTAAGAGTCAGTTTTATGGGGGTGCCTGGGTGGCTCAGTTGGTAAGTGTCTGCCTTCTGCTCAGATCATGATCCCAGGGTCCTGGGACCAAGCCATGTATCGGACTCCCTGATCTGCAGGAGGCCTGCTTATCCCTCTTCCACTTCCCCTACTCGTGTTCCCTTTCTAGATGTTTCTCTCTGTCAAATAAATAAACAAAATAAAGCAGAAAAAGTTTTATGGTTTGTCTCTCCCCAACCCCCACCATGTTCATCTGTTTCATTTCCTAAATTCTGCATATGACAGAAATCATATGGCATTTGTCTTTCTTTGAATGACTTATTTCGCTCAGCATAATACATTCTAGCTCCATCCACATCCTTGGAAATGGCATTTTTCATTCTTTTTTGATGGCTGAGTAATAGTACATTCTAATACATACCACTTTTTCTTTATTTTTTTTGTCATTTGAAGGACACTGGGTCTCTGTCTATAATTTGGCTGTTGTTGATAGTGTTACTATAAATATGAGGTTTCACATACCCCTTCAAATCTGTATTTTTTGTATCCCTTGGGAAAATAACTAGTATGGCAATTGCTGAGTTATAGGGTAGTTCTATTTTTAATTTTTTAAAAAGATTTTCTTTATTTGACAGAGAGAAACACAGCCAGAGAGAGAACACAAGCAGGGGGAATGAGAGAGGGAGAAGCAGGCTTCCTGCCGAGCAGGGAGCCCAATACGGGACTCGATCCAGGGTCTCTGGATCATGACCTGAGCCGAAGGCAGTCGTTCAACCAACTGAGCCACCCAGGCGCCCCTCTATTTTTAATTTTTTGAGGAATGGATGCACTAGTTTGCATTCCCACCAAGAGTGTAAGAGGGTTTACCTTTGTCTGCATCCTTACCAACATCTGTTGTTTCCTGTGATGTTAATTTTAGCCATTTTGACAGGTATGAGACAAGTGCTAGATGGTATCTCATTATGGTTTTGATTTGTATTTCCCTGATGATGAGTGATGCTGAACATCTTTTCATGTGTCTATTAGCCACCTAGATGTCTTCTTTGGAAAAATGTTTGTTCATGTCTTCTGCCCATTCCCTGACTGGATTATTTGGTTTTTGGCTCTTGAGTCGGCAAGTTATTTATAGATATTGGATCCTAACCCTTTTTCAAATATGTCATTTGCAAATATTTTCTCCCTTTTCATTTGCTGGAAGGTTTTAGTTTTATTGATTATTTTCTTCCCTGTGCAGAAGTTTTTGTCTTCATGAAGTCCTAATAGTGAATTTTTGCTTTTGTTTCTCTGGCCTCCAGAGAACTGTCTGGTAAGAAGTTGCTATGCCTGAGGTGAAAAAGGTTGTTGCCTGTGCTCTTCTCTAGGATTTTGATGTTTTCACATTTAGATATTTTATCCATTTTGAAGTTATTATTGTGTATGGTGTAAGAAAGTGGTCCAGAGTCATTCTGCATGTGACCGTCTGATTTTCCCAACACCAGTTGTTGAAGAGACGGTCGTCTTTTCATTAGCAATCCTTTCCTGCTTTGTTGGATTAGTTGACCATATAATTATAGGTCTATTTCTGGGTTTTCAATTTTGTTCAATTGATCTGTGTGTCTGCTTTTGTGACAATAACATACTGTTTTTGTGACTACATCTTTCTAATATAACTTGAAGTCCAGAATTGTGATGCCTCCAACTTTGCTTTGCTTTTTGAAGATTTGAGGAGAGTGTTTCCTTCCACATCTAGAGATATTATTGTAAATACCTTTTTATTATTTTAAGATTTTATTTATTTGACAGAGAGAAACACAGCCAGAGAGGGAACACAAGCAGGGGGAGGGAGAGAGGGAGAAGCAGGCTTCCTGCCTAGCAGGGAGCCCTGATGTGGGACTTGATCCGGGAACTCCGGAATCAAGACCTGAGCTGAAGGCAGTCGCTTAACCAACTGAGCCACCCATGTGCCCTGTAAATACCTTTTTCTTTTTTTTTTTTTTTAAATATTTATTTATTTATTTGACAGAGAGAAACACAGCCAGAGAGGGAACACAAGCAGGGGGAGCGAGAGAGGGAGAAGCAGGCCTCCCGCCGAGCAGGGAGCCCGATGCGGGGCTCGATCCCGGGTCTCCGGGATCATGACCTGAGCCGAAGGCAGTCGCCCAACCAACCGAGCCACCCAGGCGCCCCTGTAAATACCTTTTTCTAATGGCAATAAAGAAGTGTCCCTGGGGGAAAAAAAACAACAACAACAAACTTTTTTGGGGAGGGGAGTTGTGGCTCCATACAAATTTTGATTGTTTGTTCTTGCTCTGTGAAAGATACTGGTGTTATTTTGTTAGGGATTGCATTGCATGTGTAGATTGCTTTGGTACTATAGACATGTTAACAGTGTTTTTTCTAACCATGAGCATGGAATGGTTTTCCATGTCTTTGCATCATCTTCAGTTTTGTTTTTTTTTTTTTTCATTATTGTTTTACAGTTTTCAGAGTACAGATTTTTTGCTTCTTTGGTTAGGTTTATACCTAGGTATCTTATGTTTTTTGGTGCAATTGTAAATGGGATTGCTTCCTTGATTTCTCTCTCTGATGCTTCATTATTGGTGTGTAGAAACGCCACAGATTTTTGTACACTGATTTTCTATCTTGTGACCTTGCTAAATTTGTGTATCAGTTCTAGCAATTTTGGGGTGAAATCTTTCAGGATTTCTCCATAGAGTATCATGACATCTACAAGGAGTGAATGACTTCTTCCTTGCCAATTTGGATGCATTTATTTCATCTCGTTGTCTTATGCCTGAAGCTAGGACATCCATTACTATGTTAAATAATAGTGATGAGAGTGGACATCCTGATCTTGTTCTTGACTATAGAGGAAAAGCTTTCATCTTTTTTGCTACTGGAGGTATTAGCTGTGGGTCTTTTGTATGTGGCCTTTATAATGTTGAGGTATGTTCTCTCTCCCCCTACTCTGTTGAGGGTTTTTATAAAGAACGGATGCTGTAGGGGCACCTGGGTGGCTCAGTTGGTTAAGCAACTGCCTTCAGCAGTCATGATCCTGGAGACCCAGGATGGGGAGCCCCACATTGGGCTCTCTGCTCAGCAGGAAGCCTGCTTCTCCCTCTCTCACTCCCCCTGCTTGTGTTCCCTTTCTCGCTGTGTTTCTCTCTGTCAAATAAACAAATAAAATCTTTAAAAAAAAAGAATGGATGCTGTATTTGGTCAAATGTTTTTCTGCATCTTTTGAGAGGACCATATGGTTCTTATCCTTTCTTGTATTAATGTGCTGTATCACATTGATTGACTTATGATATTGAACCACCACCATTGCAGCCCATGGATAAATCTGAATGATCATGGTGAAATAGTCTTTTAAAAGTTCTTTAAACATTCTTTTAATATTCTTTAAACATTAATGTTTATTTTGATTATGAAAGCATAAACTGGAAAACTGACATGATAGTTCTAAAAATAAGAGAATAATCTATAATTCAATCTCAGGCAAGAGCATTTTTATTATGCTTCTTTCGGGTTCTTTTATATATATTTGCATGTAAATAAATATTCAACATAAAGTTCCCATATTTGTGTAACCTGCATTTTTCTTTATTTTAAGAAATTATATATTATTCCACTATATTAAGCCCCATATTTTAATTGGTTAATTTCTTATTGTGTTTAAATTGTGTTTTTTAATATAACTTTGCAAATTATGGGTACTAATTACTTACCTATAAAAATAAATTTCAAAATAAATAAATTTCAAACTCATAATATATATTTTATACACTTTGAAAATATATTGCCAAATATTACCTCCAAAAATTTTACATAAATTTATATTTCAAATATATATAGCAGAATAAATATGTTGTTTTTTTAAGAGACAATTAAGAATATATACTAGGTAGGTCATATCTTCTTTGCATTTGAATGATCTTCAGCAGTCACAGAAATGGTGGTAGAAAAACAATATGAAAAATTTCACAGATACCATCCATGTAAGAGAAGCAGACTGAGGGGATTTAGGAATAATACAGAGAAATACCAAATAACTATAAGGTCAAAAGTCTTTTCAAACTATAATGAATTTTCCTTGTAATATTCAGATTCCTCACTCCCTCCCCAACACTTCTGGCCTAATACATTCATTCTCCTGGCGCTGAAAATGTAGGCAGACAGAACTATCTGCTGAGTTACTTCCAGGCCTTGCCATGAGTTGAAAAGAGCTGCTCCCCCAATGTCATTACACCCTACTCAGAGCAACCCATGTCCAATAACTGGTTAAATTGGCAATATAAAGACCCAGACCCCTTGCTCTAATTTTATTCAACTCTGAATGCCATTCCAGTTCTAGGGCTCCTTTGGATGGGATATCTGTTATAGTTGAACTTCTACTACTACCTAACTCTATTTCTTTACTCTCATTAGAAATGTTGATTCTGAGAGTGTTTACTAATACAATTACTGCATGTAAAACTCCATCTCAGAGTCCTCCTGAAAGAAACCAACCTGTGATACCTATAGTAATCCTAACACAAATAAAGGAAATGAAAGCAATATCACCTTATTCTCTTTTTCTTGGGTGACAGTTAGGAAGAAACTGATTAATCCTGAATTAGTCTATTCTTCACCACTAAAGGTGTTACTAGAAAGTGGTAAGTATATAGGGAATAATGTAGAAAAAAGAAAAGAAAACTGAGATGTTCAGAAACTTCTGGACAGAGAAAAATAGATACTGTACACCCTTTCAAGTTTCCCTTATTTACTATAGATTAGAAATTTTATGTACAACAATCACATGGTAATTTGAGTAGTTCCTGGAATCAATCTGAAGTAGAAAAAGCTATTCAAAAGATTAATATACCCCAGATAAGAATAAAATGTTCTTCAAATCAGAAGTGACTTGAAGACTTTTAACTTAAATACACTTTAAAAGATCAAAGGCTAGGGCTACCTGGGTGGTTCAGTTGGTTAAGCAACTGCCTTCAGCTCAGGTCATGATCCCGGAGGCCTGGGATTGAGTCCCGCGTCGGGCTCCCTGCTCAGTAGGAACCCTGCTTCTCCCTCTCTCACTCCCCCTGCTTGTGTTCCCCCTCTGGCTGTGTTTCTCTCTGCCAAATAAATAAAATCTTAAAAAAAAATAGAGTAAAATAGAAACATATCAAAAGTCAAGGAAAAATGAAGCAAACAGCTAAAGGCACAAATTAACTGTGAATAACTAATTAATTAAGTTATAATCAACACTTCATATATTACGCCTGTTGACGCACCCACAGGGAGTGGATAAAATTCAAGTATGTTAAGAAGGTGGTTTCAAAGTTTCCCCTTGTAACATTCAATGGCAGAAAGTCTTTAAGAATAATACTTACAGGGCAATGAAGGAAATCCAGTCAAGCTGTCACACAACTATAAAATCAAAATTACAATGATCATATTCCTACCCTACCTGAGTGAACTTCTCGTATAGTCACACTCTAGAGATTCTCAGCACTAGTAACTGCCTGTTCTCTGGAATGCATATTTTAAGAAGCATGTCCCCCAAATACCATGTTTTTCCCCTAGTTCACTTATTCCAAGTGCTATTCTCTGCAATCCTTTGACTTCACTGAGAGCTCCTACCTCCCAATGTCACTAGTTTTTCACTATGTATTTTCCCTTATTTCTTTTCTTAACCACAGGATCACCTAAATTCTTATGCTACTCTTCCTATCTGTCACTGCAACAGGACAAACCTCATCCCAGTTCCTAGTCCATTCTGCATTCATACCCAACTCTGAATGTTAGTAGAAAAAAGCATGTAACAGTGTCACTTGGTCCCACTTTATTTTTGTGCACAAACCCCGAATAGAAATTATTATATGTATCTATTAACTTCTCATTCCCATGCTCCTATATAGTTACTTTATATCTCATCTTTGCATTTAAAACTTTATCCCTTTTACCTGTGCCCATATGCTCATCAGAAAACTTCCTATAACATTTCATTTGAAAAAAAATTAAAACAATCAGAGGAGAAAACCTCATACTTCTACAACCAGATTTAACAATGCTCTTTCATCTGAAGGTTTATATTTTGACTTTGCTCATATCATAAGTTAAGAAATGCCCTTTGGGGTGCCTGGTGGCTCAGTTGGTCAAAAATCATACTCTTGATTTTGGCTCAGGTCATGATCTCCCAGTCATGAGATAGAGCCCTGTACTGGCCTCCACACTCAGCAGGGAGTCTGCTTGAGATTCTCTCATTCCCTCTTTCTCTGTCCCTCCCCCTGCTTAAATCAATCAATCAATCAATCAATAACAGTTAAACAAATAAATAAATAATTCTTTTTAAAAAGAAAAAATTCCCTCACTTTTTTTTTTTTTTTAAGATTTTATTTTTGAGTAATCTCTGCGCCCAACATGGGGCTTGAATTTACAACTTTGAGATCAAGACTGACATGAGGTACTGACTGAGGCAGCCAGTTGCCCTGAAATGCCCTGACTTTTATCTAAGGTCTTTTATTTGTAATCTGGATGCCATAACCCTCTATTAACTCAGGGATTCCAATACTGCAGTCTTCCTCTCTTACTCTTTACACTCAAGAATTCTTTTTCTTGTATATCATTTACAGAATTTTATTTTAAAAAATCTATATTAAACAAATTCCCTTGACCCAAATTCCCCCTAGGGATTTCTTAGTTCTCAATTGTCCATTGTAAAAATAATAACTTAAAAGAAGAGTTTAAATTTATGTTCCTTTCTATTTCCTCACACATTCTTCTCAAGTTGTTTCATGTGGACTATTACATGCACCTACTTAAAAAAAATACTTCTAAGATAGATACTAACATATATTTACACAACTAATATTTAAGTAATAGTTATATATTAGACTATAAGGATTGCTAAGTTTTCTACTTTGTAACTCTCAATTAGAGAATATAGGTAACCAGATTCTTAAAGATATAAGAAAAATACATATTTAATTGGATATCTTTACTTTTAATCTTCATAAATACAAAAGAGGGAAGTACAACACACTCAAGAGAGAATATTAATAACCATAGAGTTTAATTATTGGTGTAACTTTTCCCTAACATTCAAGCAGGTAGGATTTGGGGAATTCCTACTTCCACGTAAACATTTGAAAGAGATGAAGTAGATATCAATATTACTCATAGTTTGCCAAAGAAAAACAATCAATAAAATGTATATATCTGTGTCTAGAAAGAAACTTTACTTATAAACTATTTGCCTGACATGATTTTGGAGGCTGAGAAATCCTACAACCTACTTCTGCAAGCTGGGGACCAAGGAAGGCCAGTGATCTAGTTCTAAGGCCTTGGAACTAGAGATCTGATGATGTAGATTTCAGTGTAGGTCTGAAAGCCTGAGAACCAGGAAGTCCGAGAGAAAGAGAAAATCACTCTTCAATCTATCAGAGAGAGCACAAATTCTCCTTTTCCCTAAATTTTTTTCCTCTCTGGCCCTCAAGGGAATGGATGATGCCCATTCACTTAGAACAAAGAGTGGGTCTTTGGAGCATAGACTCACAAATGGATTTCTTTTCTTTGCTTTCCTTCCTTCCTCTTTCTTTTTTCTTTCTTTCTTTCTTTCTTTCTTTCTTTTTCTTTCTTTCTTTCTTTCTTTCTTTCTTTCTCTCTCTCTCTCTCTCTCTCTCTCTTTCCTTCCTTCCTTCCTTCCTTCCTTCCTTCCTTCCTTCCTTCCTTCCTTCCTTCCTTCCTTCCTTCTTTCTTTCTTTCTTTCTTCTTTCTCTTTTTTTCTTTCTATTTGACAAAGAAACACAGCTAAGGGGAGTGAGAGAGGGAGAAGCAGGCTTCCCACTGAGCAGGGAGCCCAATACAGGACTCAGTCCCAGGACTCTGAGATCATGACCTAAGCAGAAGGCAGACGCTTAAGGACTGAGCCACTCAGACACCCTAGTACTGATCTATTGAAGACAGTTTGCTTTGTTTCTTGTTACTTGTTACCAAATATTGCATTCAACATTTCTCAGAACAGTTCACCATTCCTGTATATTTGTAATTAACAATTGCTAAATGTCCAAAAAGAGAGAGAGAGAGCGCGCAATCTGTTTAATTCAGTCTACCAGTTGAAATGCTAATCTCCTTTGGAAGCATTCTCACAAACACACCCAATGATAACATTTACCCAGATATCTGGATTTCCCATGACTAAATCAAGTTGATACATAGAAGTAACTGTCACAAGGTCTATGTTCAAAAGGCTGACAAACCTATGTATATATTAGCTAATCTAGGAGCAGTATCTGTTCTCCATTTCCCTCCCTTGGTTTATTTTTCTCTTTACCATTAAACACAATTCACCATAATGCACTTTTAACTATTCATTATTTTTATCATTTTTATAGTCTTTCTCACCCTGGTAGAATGTAAGGTCCATGAGGCAAGGAATTTAATTGTTTTTTTGTTGTTGTCATTTCCCCCTCACAAATACAAATCTTAGTAAGCTCTCAGTAAGTATTGATTGAATAAATGAGTGAATGAATCACTCTAACAGTTTTCAAAAACCATTTAAAAATATTTAATATATACTCTTCATAAAAATCCTCAGAAAAATATAATCAGATTTTTGATTGATATGAAAGATATCTATATAGATCCCTATAAACTACTAGGAAATAGTTTATATGCATGCATGTAGTGAGAGACAGACAACAAGGTGACAGAAAGACAAAGAAGGATTTTTATCCTAGTCCTAAATTTAAGGAGAAAGGTTTTAGTAATTCCCCTTCCTTTATCTTCTGCATGGGGACAATGAAGTAACTAGGTGAGGATAATGCTGGGAGATGAACAGATTGAGAGCCATGTGATAGATTTATTACTGACACTAAATTTTTATCTTTCCCGGTAACCATGCTTCCTGGCATGCAATTTTGTGTCCCTCTTACCAACAACAAACGTATATATGTGAACCTTAACTTGGGCCTGACCAAGCGACCTGTTTTACCAGTGATATATATATTGAAGTGATTATGTTGATTTTGAGGCTAGGTCTAAAGGAGACCTGACCACTTTCTTTTGTCCTCTTGCAGTTCTCCTATCTGCAGGAGACTGTCCCACTTAGGTCTGCGATCCCAGAAGGAGAATGAAATCCAGCACAACAGGGATCAGTTGATCTTTGGCTAGCTGGTTGACTATTGTGGGAAATTTTATGTGAAAATAAACAATAGACAGTTTGACTTGAAAATCTGGGAGATGTAAAGATAGAAGGGATCGTCACATGATAATAGAATACACTTCTAATAAAGTGTGAAAATGGGTGTTCAATTATAAATATTGGGAGGTTAGCTTTGCCTGAGTGGGGCCCTTTTAAGCTGCACTTGTTGCAGACCTGAAAAAAAAAAAATAATGAAATTCAATACCAAGTCCTTATCTGTGGAGGCCTCTAGAAGAATATAGTTCTCAGATTTTGGAGCAAATAAATAAGAAAATTCACCAACAGGCTTACTGGCTCACTGTCAATTTTCTTATAGACAAGATCATACTTGAAACATTTTTTTCTTGATTTTCCTAGAATGTTGTTAAGAATATAAGAAGTGGTCAAAAATATGAAAACCAATGTAAGATATTTTCTCACATCCAAGCTCCACCAACTTACTACAGCTTTTTGAGCAACAAATGTTTCACCCTTTGTCAAGTATTAGAGAAGATACTGTTTTTTGTTTGTTTGCTTGCTTCATTTTTTTTTGTTTTTATTTATTTTTTGTTTTTCTATTTTTTGTGTGTTTTGTTTTTTTCCCAACCACTGCATCCTCTGAACAGCTGTCTTTATAAAAGCCTGGTTATTACAAATTTGTTTCACATAATTCAAATGGCATATAGGGCAAATTAAAAGTGCAAGAGAAAATAATCTTTTGGTGCAGCTATTATATTCTCATATTGAGTTTTTCTAAGACATGAAATGAATTCTTAGAATGATGCCCAGTGAGTCTAGAACTATGGGAGCTCTAAATACATCGAAAGGCTATGTTGGTGGAAAATCCTTCAAGCTGCTAATGTTACTGCAAACAATTGGCATTCAGGCTAAGATGCTGTATCAAACAAGCAGTACAGAGAAAAGATATTTGAGCCCGTTATACATTTGGTGATGATGTTTCTGAAGTTTACTATATCACTTAGATAAATCTGTACTCTCTCCTAAGTATGTCAATCTTATCTACTATTATTTATCTGATTACATTCTAGAATCCAACAGATTTTATGCATCATTCAACCGACTCCAAAACAACACTAGACTGTGATACTCTCACCGCTCATATTGAAAAAGTAATCAAGATGGTGTAATAAAATACATTAAATTCATACTTTTTAGTTTTTCTAAGTTAAAGTTTTATTTTTGTATATTTTTGTATCTACTCATTTTTCTTTTCTTATTCCAACTTGCACATACATTTATATAGTTAATATAATGACTGTGATCCAAAAAGAATGAAAAAAAGCAAAAACATAAAAAGCTGAACTGTGTCTATTTAAAAAGCTGTTAACCTGGGTAATTCAGTGAACAAGAGGAGGAGTACATACAGGGATTATCTTTACTTTGTTGGTCTATTGCTGTGCTAATATGCTAATAGTTTTATGACATGTGATCACTTAAAAATTTTCAATCAACCTGCAAAGGATAAATTCCAAGATTCATAAGTTTTGTCAGAGAAGCTTAAATAAGTGACTTTTAAACTGTAACCTTCAAGGAGTATTATAACCAGCTGCTCTTCATTTCCACTGAGAGTAGAAGACACAGAGGTTGTTTTTCTTCATCACAGCAGGAGTGAGTTATATTGGACAATAGGAAGATACACTTGTCAGAAATTCATACTAGACCCTAAAGAATAGTAACAAGGGAGATATGTAAACTCCTTTTCCATGAAAGTCTGCAAATAAATTAGATTCTACAACCACTGTGATGGCCATTACTTTTGCAAATGAGTCATGGTGATGAACAAAGGAATGCTAAAGTAACAAAACTCTTTTATTGTTTTATGTTAAGATGGTAGAGGTAACACAAAAGTCATTTCCTTTATCCCATACATGACTTCCTTTTCTCCCCTTATCGCCTATGAATTGATAATAAGTAAGTCAGTTTAAACTAATGAATTCTCTGTTCCCCACATGGTGCTTTGTTATGAACAATGAAGGCTTATTCCACAAGAGAAGATATAGACACAGCTAAAATTATGTCATTTTTTATTTATCTCATATTTCTTTCTTCATGCTAAAAGATATCACATATTTTTTATTGTGAATGTTATATTTTCTTGAAATTATTTATTAGTGCCTGGATATCCCTTTCTTATCTGTATTTACCCTGAGAAAATAGTATGAATCAGTAGGATCTTTGCATTCAGAAAGCATTCTATGTGATTCCTGGGTGGCTCAGGGGTTAAGCCTCTGCTTTTGGCTCAGGTCATGATGTCAGGGTCCTGGGATCAAGCCCCACATTAGGCTCTCTGCTCAGCAGGATCCTGCTTCCTCCTCTTTCTCTGCCTGCCTTTCTGTCTATTTGTGATCTCTCTCTCTCTCTCTGTCAAATAAATAAATAAAATCTTTTAAAAAATTCTGTTCTATTTTTGAAAACATTTTTGAATGACTTTGAATAATATATCACCATAAAAAAGAAAAACTGTCAAAAGGGTAGTCTTCCTTCAGTGAAATATTTATCAAGGTTATGTTTTACAACCTAATGTAGTATTCTTAATAGAATAAAATAAAATATTTTGTTTTTTTCTTTAACTAAATTAGCCATGTAGGGGTGTCTGGATGTCTCAGTCAGTTAAGCATTTGCCTTCAGCTCAGATCATGATCCCTGAGTCCCAAGATGGGGTCCTGCATCATCAGGTGGGGAGTTTGTTTTACGGTCTTCCTCTGCTTCTCCTCCTGTTAGTGCTCACTCTCTTATATATATATATATATATCTCTAATATATATATATATATATATATATATATAAAATAAAAAATAAATAAATTAACTATCCATATTCTTTTCTGTCTGAGGTATTATGATTGTTTTTTTTTTTTTTTAATGGACTCAATAGTTCCTCCTAACCTTATGTTTATAGTCTTTGGCACTATCTTTGCCATTCTTCCACCAAGAAACATGGTATATTTCAGCTCAGGTCATGATCTCAGGGTCCTGGGATCGAGTCCCACATCGGGCTCTCTGCTCAGCAGGGAGCCTCTCTCTGCCTGCCTCTCTGCCTACTTGGATCTCTCTCTGTGTTAAATAAATAAATAAAATCTTAAAAAAAAAAAAAGTGGTGTCGATCACTTGGAGCTAAGAAGTAACAATGTGACAGTACCTAACCTTACGGGAAATCTGAGGTCCTCAAAAAAAAGGAAAAACCTGGAAGTGGATACCTAAGCTTGTCAACACTAAAGGGAGTGGAAAATCCAGCATGAGTATCTGGTTATGTATAATAGACAAAAACATCCAAAAAAAATCTTGTCTCTCATCCTCTGGAGAGTAGTTCTTATAAGTAAGGGATGTTTTAGCGTGAATAAGAAGATACTTCTATGAAGGAAATCAGAAATTCAAGATGTATATTCATTTTAATAACATTGGATACTTTCTATGAAATAAAAGTTCAAGTACATAATAAATATTCTACATTTTATTCAGTGTTAACTTTAGCTTGGTGCCAAACAACTTACCATATTCTTATTTCTTCATTCTTCCTGGCGTGGCATTTTCAATCATAGCTAAGTACCTGTTCACTTTATTTTTTTCTTTTTTAAAGATTTTATTTATTTATTTGACAGAGAGAAACACAGCCAGAGGGGGAAGACAAGCAGGGGGGGTGAGAGAGGGAGAAGCAGGCCTCCCACCAAACAGGGAGCCCAATGTGGGACTTGATCTCAGGACTCCAGAATCATGACCTGAGCTGAAGGCAAATGCTTAATGACTGAGCCACCCAGGCGCTCCTAAGTACCTATTCACTTTAATTAAAAAGATCCACAACTTAGTTTAAAGAATAATTTTGATTTATTTTTCTGTATATTTCCTAAGGATGTCTCCATGTAAAAGTAAGTTGACCACCAACCAGGTGAGTTTGTAAGAAGTTGCATAAGATCATCATAGCCTAGCCTCTTGTGTTGTTTGATAGCAACAACAACAACAAAAAGATGCTACTCTTTTTAATCAACAATGTACATTTTGGTGAATTTCTGAAAAGCCTAGTTGTTAAATATTTGTTATTTAAGAGAAGTTAGAAGTGCAACTGAGGGAAAGTGATAATTAAGATAGTGTTAATTAGGGTGACAATATCACTTATTGTTTAAGCAGTAACAACCTTGATAGTCAAATGGGCCATTATTAGCAATTATGTCTGGATAATGGACATAAATTAAACTATTTCAGGTAAACTGGGATGTATAGTCTCCTTTCCTTAATCTGTATTAAAGGTATATTTTCTTAATTCAACTTACAGTATTCTTCTCTTTGGTAATGTTTGGCACACTTGTAAATATATTTTTTTCAAGGTTTAGAATCCCTACAAAAATGCAAATTCCAATAGGAAAATAATCTTACGTGTCTTCGCCATCATCTCGTAAGGTGTATGGCATGCAATTCTGCTAAATTTTTAGGCTGTTCAATGCTACATTTCCAGCATTAAAGGCAGAAACAAGAAAAAGTTCAAACTAAATTGTTTCAGAAAAAATAGTCCCTTACTTTGTGTAAACATATTATAGAAAGCATTGTCTATTATGCTATTTTAAATCTTTAAGTTAGTGACAATCGTTTTATACTTCTGGAATATAATCACAGAAATTACATGAATTGAAGAACTAGAATACTTCCTCTCATTCATAATGAATGTGATACATCTCTTGCATTTCTAATTTGAGTATGAATGTAAAAATATAGAATTATCAGAGATAAATGAAAATATTGATATCAGTAATTATTTTAGTAGATAATTGTGTGAAAACTTTCTTATTTTCAAATTACAATTTGGGGTCTCTTTATTGATTTTATGGACTTTGGGTATAAAAATAATTATGAAATATGTATAATTTTATAAGATTTCAGATTACCTAAAATGTTTGCATAGGAACATATATGAATTACAAATATTGTCAAATGAGTCATTTGTCAGTTACTGTATTCCTTTAAAATATTTTAGTCCAAATATGTATCTCTAATGCTACTTGGGATGTAAAAGTTATTCTTTCAAATTTCAAAATTTCAAAGAAGAATTGTTTATAGATAATCACTAAATGTTTTATTTTTCATAAAAATCATAGAAGATAAATACGTGTCCTTCTTTGCTTTTTTATTTTCACACTTTCACTACTAAAACTCATCAATAAATTATTTTTTATAGCTTTTGGTTTGTTTTTGCAACAGTCTGGAACCATGAAGTAGAATCTTAAAAAATAAAAATGCAAATAAATTTTGAATTATTACTTGAAAAGGTAATATGAGAAGCTCTTATCTGAAATTCAAAGAGTTGCTTACAATGCTATTGACATGTCAACATTTTTTATGCTTGTCTCTTTTGAAACACACACACACAAACACATACTATTATATTGTAAAAATCCCTAAATATTTAAAAAATATTTTATTAAGTAAAGAGATAGGTTCAAATAAATGCACTAGAGTAGGAAGTGTATGTTTCATATTTAGAAATATATATCCTTGATATAGCCATGGTATTAATAATTAAATTATAAATTAAAATAATGTGAAACATGAAATTAACTCTTCATTTGTTTTAGTTTCTGTGATGTGGTACATCCATTCTTTTTTTTTTTTTTATTTCCTTACTTTTGAAAATACATGTCTTAGTCAAAACAAAGCGATATTTTAGAATCCTCACTTGTTTGGCTTCATCAAATTTAGGAAACAAATTTAATTATCAATTTTAAATTCTCAGTTTTATCAGATATAGAAGACAAATATATTTTCTAATATAAATTCTGCTTTCAGCTACACAAATCTTTGACAGCATGATTGAGTGGGGTTTTTTTTGACACATCCCCTACCTTGAAAAATAACCTTTATAATCTTCTTGAGTTTTGAGATAACAAGATCTTTCTGCAAAACAGACACTGAAGAAATAATCACGGTGGCTCGCTCTGTCTTGTACCCCCCATTTTATCAGCTCTCTGCTCCTGCTGTCCTTGTTGACCTCCAGAGTAGAACCTGAAGAGCATCTTAAGGCTTTTTTCAGCATTGATTGGAAAATAAGCAGAAGATTAGCATGAAAATTAAAGTGTGAATGCATACTTTCCTTTTTGTATATATTTAGAGTATACTTATTAATGGAATTTAATAACAAGTATGAATGCAATTATAGGCAATTTACTTGACATTTGTGTCCTCAGAGCATTTTAAATTAGAGAACAAAAAATCAACACAAGGAGGGAATGTTATTAAAAAATAGGGGTAACTATAGAGAAGTTTACTTGGTGCTTCATAGAATATATATATATTTTTAAGGCTTAATAGATACTACTACATGTGGTTTTTAGAAAAATAACAAGCTTACTATATAAGAGGACTTGTCAATTTTTATCTCAATATATGTTATGTCGTCTGTGAATTATTATTTTGTTAATTCCAGAAGTCGATCATTTTGTAATCACTCAATAAGGAAGGTGAAGGTGAAAAAGGAAACCTATAAGTCGTTTTTAAGATATTAAAATTTGGATATAAATTATTTTAACTAAACATCAATATTTAGTTTGATTTATCAATGAATCCTTTCAAGTGAATAAAACAATTGTGAATCTTAAGGACACTCAAAGTAGAATCAAATGCATACATGCACCCAATATACATTTGAAAGTGCATGCACATACTTAGATGACAATTATGAATATATTGTCGTTAATTACTACTGAAACTGACTTAAACTGCAAAAAGGAGTAGTTTGAAAAATTATAGGAAAAGAACCTCATTATTTAAATAAATGCAATATTTCTGGCATTTTTTCAAATTAAAATAACTCGAGATATGTTACTGATAGCACAGAGACTATGAAATAAGTTATAGTTCAGAAACATCTTTTATGAAATTGCAAGAATTAGTAACACCAACACACCTCTTAAACCAGTTCCTCTGCTGTCATCTTTCCCTCAGTTTGGATCTATCTCATTCTTTCAATTGATTATGACAAAACCTAAATTTATGCTGCTTGTCTCCTTTCTTTCTATCACATTTCTTATCCACATTACAACAAAATCCAGTTTGTTATGCCTTCAACATCCAATGTTTAAATCCCCTCACCATCCTGATCCAGAAATTACTACAAGCAGGACTAGCTTCCTGTATGAGTGATCTTTGCACTTAGGTCCCTGTGAATAGAAGGGCCCTGATCTTGGTCTAAGGCTCTGCCTTTTTTTTTGTTTGTTTGTTTAAATTCTTGATATTTTAATCAGAATTGAAACTTTTCCTTTTGCACTGAACTTTCAAAACTATATAACCAGACATGATTGCAAAATTTTCTTAAATAGATGCCTGCTTCTGTTCATAATCCCTCTCGACTTGGCAGGACAGCCAAGGTGATCTGTCAAAATTTAAGTTAGACCATATTGCTCTTTTGTTTAAAGTCCTCTGACTACGTCAAATCTAAGATTTTGACTAGTAAGGTCATATATGATTTCTCCACTTTCTTATTTCTTATTCTACATTCTCTAATTCTCTCTGACTCAGGAGTGAACTGTGTTTTTTTAGATTTGCACATACTCCAATATAATGGATTTCAGTTTTTATTCATTTGTTGTTTCTAAGTCTAGACAGCACATTCTTAATATGGTCAACTCCACCCCCTTCAACCCCTGCAAGAGAACAAGAACAGATTCTTCAAGGGCAAAACAACTTCAGATATTAAAATTAGTTTTGGCTTTCCAGTGTTTAACCCTACTGGTCAAAATGGTCTTCTTAGGATTGCATTTCATGTAGAGAGACCGCTAAGAAATGTCTGAAAAGACCCCAAGATTAAAAAAAGAAAAAAAAAAAAAAGAGTTGGTGTTAAAAAAAAATGTTGAGGAACTTTAGTCTACAATATTTTCCTACCAGATACCTTAACTTATGTTAACTTCACTTTTTACTTAATGGGGTCTCCTCCTCAGTCTTTCCTGACCACTGTAGCTTAAGTTTCAAAATTTGCTCTCCTTTCCCCCTACCTCCCAATAATTAAATTCTTTCCCTATTACAGATACATATCACAGTGCAATCGGTTTTATATTTTATTTATCATATGCAATGTCAGTTTCTTCCACTGTAAGATTAAGCACCAGCAGAGGTGAGCTTTTGTCTGTCTCATTTACTATTGTTATCTCAGAGCCTAAAATAGAGCTTTTCACATAGTAGGAACTCTGGACAGATTTGTGAATGAATTAGTCGAACAACTTGAAGAGAATAAACTGTCTAATGTGCAATGAGTTTATTGTACATAGCTAATATACAGTTTATGTCAATAAATCTTATCTGTAGTCTTTTAATATCTAGAGAAATATGAAAATGTATTACACACAGGGATAAAGTTTCTAACTGGTAAAATATTCAAGTAGAAGAATGTATTTAGTTTAAGCTCTGGCTTTCCGATAAATGACAGGAAATCAAAATATTTTGGTAAAGAAACAGAAGAGCTCTTCATGCTGGAAGCACTGTCTTTTTTTTACTGACAATATAAAATAACATCTTATACTCCAAATCAAATCCACATAATAAAATTGTAATGTTTCACTTCAAATGAAAGACATTATTGGAGGCAAAAGACTTTTATAATAGATTTTTAGGAACATAATTAGTCCATAAACATATTTTGACTCCACCCATATTTTGAAATTCAGAATATGACACATCAAAAATCTATTAAAAATTAAAATAATTGGTAATTCCAGGTTATTACTCTCTCATAGCAGTAATGACATGAAGCTGAGCAGTGGCTTGAACATTTAGAATTACATGTTTCCCAGTTGGCTGCAATATCTGATACCCTCTAGATGATTTTCTACCTTTGGGCAATTGGCACAACTCTCTCTCCACTCTTTCATCCATCACCTTTATCATAAGGTGTTTCATATCTATCTTTAAAAATGAATAGTTAGCAAAATCATTTTCTTTAAAGTATTACTCTAATTAAAGACTCAGAGGCATAAGATTTGTAGAAGATTTGGGGCAAAAGTTAAGTACAAAAATTTTCCCAACATTTAATTAAAAAAATAAAACTATGCACACATATATTTCAAATCTCAGAAGCACATTTTTACCATATCCTTCCTCTACTTCTAAAGTATGCCTCTTTGACAGTAAGTAGCCATATTTATAAAAAAAGTTAGCATATTCATTTTTTTCCTCTTAATAATTGATCTCAAAAAACCCTATAATCCTAATCAATTGTCTTTTAGGGTAGCATTAACAAGTGTTTTAAAACTACTTGCTAATAATAACTACTTTCATATAGTCATTTAAATAATATTTTAGATCCATAGGTTATTTTTTCCTATCATTATTAATTTTGAACAAACAATATCCTGAAATTTAGTTAAAGTCATAATATTGGCTGAATGTCAGTGGAAGACATGACTTCCCCAGAAATATAATATATATATATATATATTACATTTATATATATATCACTTTAAAAACTGTAATATTTATATTATCTTATTTAGGTTCACATTATACTACCATAACATATATTTATGATCTACTTGCTGATTATTAGTAAATAAATTAATGATCATAAAATATCAAATAATCCACTTTTCTTATGGTTTCTAGGACATTTCTAGTAAAAGTCATTTATTATTAACTAAATGTTATATAAATATGTATCAATAGGCATGAATACATATGTGTACACACAAATGATAGTAAAGAGTTAAGCCTTATCCAGTCTGGTAAGTATGAATTATTTTATTTTATTTACTTTTCAAGCTGGCAATTGGACATCAGAGCACTTGAATACTTTTGTCTCATTTAAATGCATAGCAAATACAAAAATACTAGTTTGATAGGTAAGTCCATGAATTATAATTCATACAACAATCTCATGTAACCTAACCTGCAGGCCTCTATAAGCCAATGATATTTATTTGGAAATTACTGGGAATTGAAGCAATTTAAATAAATCCGGGCAGTCTTCCAAGGCTATATGCAAAAAGAGAAGTCTTTACTTCTGTAAAAAATCATCTTCTTACTGCCAATTAAAATTACCAAGTTTATTAAAGAATAACAAGATTATATTTGAATATATGAAAATCTTTAAATAGGCAAAATAAAATTGTATATCTTATATATATGTCTAAATTACTGTTCAAAAATTCAGTATATAAATGCACATGAGTGAGAAACTCTTTCTCCTGTGGAAAAAAATTCTGTTTTAATATTTAGTTCATTTATGCTCTACTTGATTAAAGAGCAGTTTTAAATCAAATATGTATAAAGGTGTAATCAAATCTCCTTTAACTCCCCATGTACCTCACATAATTCCAAGTGATTTAATCAATACTTGGCTGGGTGACAGATGTTAGCATCAATGGACCATATGGTGTTATTAGTATCTACAGACAACAAAATAATAAAAATTCTATACTAATCTCCAGTCCTTTAAATTCTAACCTTATGATTGCTGACTTTGAAGAGAAGTTATTAAAAGCAACATTTTGTTTTAAAACTTGCTATACAGAAGTGTTTTTTATATAGAATGTTACTTTAAAATGTTTATAAGCAATCATGATATAAACTAGAATATTTCATCCTGTATGGATGCAATCATATTGATGATACAATAATTTACTCCAAAAATCTAAAATCTTACATATGTAAAATACCCTGGTGTCATCCTTAGTGTACTTAAAAAAAACTTTAATTCAGTCAACTATTTTTAGAACTATAAATGGGAAATAGAACATTCAGTGTTAGCATAAGTACCTTGATATGGGGAGCAGCAACCCTGAGGAAATTATCACGGCATAAAGACACATAAAGAGTTTATTCTTGCACTTATTGTCCCTGCCACAATAATGATCACTGAAATCCAAATAGGAAAATATTTTGGAAAGGATTTCATCATTTATGTGACCTAATTTATAAGTTCGAACTATTCAATAAAGGACAGTAAAACCATAAGTGATTTATTTTTCCCCTCAAGCAACATGCGTCTTAAATTTTTTTTTATAAATTTTAAATTTCCACAAATATAAGCCCATGTCCTAGAGCACAATCATCATTCTAAACATTGCCACAAATCAAATTTAATAAATCATATTTTCTTTCCCTACCAAATTGGAAGAAATTGGAGACATGAATAACTTGATTTTCTTTCCAGTGATCTTTGAAAGTAAAGTGAGGAGAAGAAAATGCTCTTTGCTCTTTTTTCTGGAATTGAAGTGTCTTCTCTGTGAAACTGATACCCCGTCTTTCTATGAAAGTTTTATTTATCATCTAAACACTTCATTTGAGTACTATAATTATTTTATTTTAACTCTAAGATATACTAATTATCTGATATTTTAATATTACTTAATATTTAAATAATAAATATTTAATACTCAATATTTAATAATGCGGAGAACCTCCATATTGCACATCTAGGTAATTGATACTGCCAAATATGAAGAATGTCTTAAGACCTAACATTTGACTTAACCGAACGTGATCTATAAAAAAGTGGAATTTATAATGCAGAAAACTCTCATATTCATTTGTTGCAAAATTTTTAATTAAACTGATGGATAGGTAGTGCTTTAAATAAATTAAATATAGAGATGTTGAAAGATATACATGTCATTTCATTATAGAGCCTAAATCACTAATACAGCATAAAATGTTAAAGTCATTTCTTTAACAACTTGGATATTGGTTTCTAGGACTTAATAAATAAAGTATAAGTTTGCTTTAAAATAATGTAATCTTATTTAATAGAGTTCTCTATGTTCTTAAACCCTATGAACAGAGATTTTCCATTCTTCTGTATTTGTTTACTAAAGCATATGAAATCATAATAAACTTGTTAATATTTAAGTCATCTGCACTAATGAAAGAACTCTCTCACCACATCCCTTTCTTCACATGATCCCTTATATGTCCAGTTTAACAATGGTTTCTGAGAGAATGACTGTGCAAAAGAATCTTGGAACAGTTGCAAATTATGTGTGTTGATAACCTCTTGTCGCAATCTACCAGATGTTTTATACTACAAATTCACCATTCCTGAACTTTTTTTGTTTGGATTAACTTTTGTTGGTCTACTAGATATCGAAGAAATACTTTTAAGAGAGTTGTGTTTGTGATGTAACTCCAAAATTCTTTGTATCTTAAAATGTCTTTCTGTTGTTTCAATTAACGAAAGAAAAAAACATCCTAACTATATTTTCTTGTGTTTCATGCTTTTCTTCAAACTCTTCAGATGTTATTCCAACTGCCTTCTGGTATTTAATATAGCACAGAAAGAGACCTACATCCTAATAAGTTTACTGTTTTTTCTTGTAACCATTTTTAGATAATTGTACCAAGATACTTACAGGATTATATTTCCATCTTTAATTGTCATAGAACTCATGACAAAGAAAAATCTTCTGATGAGAAACTACAATGTTCTGTTTTACTTTCTACTTAAAGACTTCTTATAGGCAACTACTTTTGAACATTTCTTCTCTTACGTTTTCTTTTTTGCTACTCTGCATAACATGATTGCAATATTAGGTGTGTATTTACAGATATAAGACATTATTTACTGACTACCCTTGAGGCATACAATAAATTGGATTATTTCCCACAACTTCCTGCCAACACTTCAAAATTCTTGATATATAATTAAATATTGACAGTGATTATTGTATCTTTAAGTAGCATGTGTCAAGAATATGAAGGGTCTGGATTTTAGGTTACTTGCAACTAGTAAGTTGGCTTGCAACAAATTCATTGAAAACTTTGCCGGAGACAGAGGGAAATGTATTAGTCGATGTGATAGTGCTAGCTCCAGACACATCATTGTGTTGTTCCCTGAGCTGCAGGTTTTTTAGGGCAACACAGTGAGGATCAGATGATGTCTTCACATGCAGTGGGGGCCCTTTCCAGGGGAGGAGCCTGACATGAGGATGCCCCATTCTGCGTAAGGACCTACCAGAAAATTTGTTCAATCTTTGTCTCTGTAAGAGTTATTATCTTTACTATCCTATACAGTAAAATCTTCTCAGAGGGAGATATTATCTCCAAGGCTGCTTTCTACAAAAACAGCTTTGAAAAGTTAGTTCAAAGCAAAAATTAATAATAATAATAATAATAATGTCTTTGTTCAGAAGGTATGCAAAAACAAGGACAATTTTCTTCCTACATATACTTATAAGTGTTTTTCTTGTTTGAACAAATCAGAACATCTTCTGGTTAGCATTGTTAAATGAAGCTGTTGGCACCCTTATACATCCTTCCACCATTCCTCCTTTCTCATATGCTCTGTTACTCTTATCTTTCCTGCCACATTATAAAAAGTTATGTTATTTCCAGTCTCTTCTTCAATTATATATTCAAGAAAATTTAGAGATGATAAACTAAGTTTTTAGCTTGTCTCTATTTCCTTGCAACACCTCATTAAAATGGTAGAACTGAATCCCTCAATAGTTAAGAAGCTCCAAAGCATTTCTAGAAGAAAAAAAAAAAAAGTAAATGAAAAACTATTGGTGATTAAATTGAAGAATGTCATCAGCAGCCAAGATGATATGGAATTTGCAACTAAGGAAAAAGCCAGAAGCATTACTGCAATCCAGACAAATTCTAAACTCACAGACAGGAATGGAAGGGGTCCAAAACAGTAAAATAAATGAAAGTTCATCTCTACAACAATTACTCCCCTCATTGTTCTCAAATGCCCTCCCTCAACCATCTCCTCCATTTTTACTCAAATTGAATCAGGAAGCACAACTTTTGATTTCCCAATCAAATAAAAACATTAAAAAGGCGCTCTTTTCTAAATGAAATTAATGACTTTGCAGAACTTAAGGATTTTAGGATAAAATCTACAATACCAGATTGCTCTTTCTTTCCTGGCATTTCAGAGAAAATGGATTTATTTTCATTGGTTTTTCCTAAAAGGTTATAAGCTCCTTAAAAGGGAGAGAGAGAGAGAGAGTGCATGCTCATGAGTGGGGGAGGAGGAGGGGGCAGAGGGAAAGAGAAAGAATTTTAAGCAGGCTCCACACTAAGTGTGGAGTCTGATGAGAGGTGGATCTCATGAACCAAGATCATGGCCTGAAGTTGGATGCTCAACCAACTGAGCCACCTAGATGCCCCCAAATATTTACATTTTGAAAATTATTTTTCCAATGTCAAAATATTTTTCCTTCATTATTTTTGAATAGAGCTTCTATTCATTCTTTCTAATGTATATATTAGGTACACAGTTTTGCCTAACATCTATATCCTATACTTCAGTTATATCTATTTCCTTATCTTCTCAAATCTAGGATTGCTTTTCAGATTTTCCCTCCACATCGCTATACTTTTTGCATTGTAAGTTATCTTCTCTATCATTTAAAGTATTATTTTAGTTTTGCTCTTTTTCCTTTTTAAGCAATTCTTTTGAATCTTATATATTTCTATTTTTATCTCATCTATTGTGTTTTCATTTTAACCTATTCTATGTCCACTAATTTTTACTCATGTTTCATGGAACTCTTCCTTAATTTTTTTTCCCCATGTTTATAAAGTACATTTCAGAGATAAGGGCTTTTGGATCTACAGGTTGGTATTTTATTTGTGTTAGTCTACAATATGTTTTTTTTTAATTTCTCTTCCTCCCTCATCTCTATCCCTGTCACTCTCTTTCTGCGGATCTGTCCCTTCCTTCCACCCTTACTTCTTTCCACCTTTCCTTCTTTTTCTTCTTCATATCTTTATCTTATCCTGACTTGAGAAAGCTCTGTCTGAATAAGGATGTTAAGCGACATTAGAGTTCAGGTTATTCTTGGTTAATAGGAAATAGGTCAGTCTCTTCCTAAACACCTCTAGCTGGAGGGTGGGGTGACTACACCACTTTTTGCCCACTTTTGGTGCATACACTGTTTCATCAATCTAGCCTCAAAGGACTTGATATTACATTGTATCCAGTCTCCAGATGAAGCACACAAAAATTGGACTCCAGAGTGCCCTCTGCTAATAGTATTGTTTCATCTCTGCCTCTAGACCCCATGGGCATCACATATCTCAAGACAGGCAAGATCAACTGTCAAAAACAGCTTATTTTTGCCCAGTGGTTTTCTGAAAATTTCAATAATAGTATCAACTTTCTAGTTGGTAAAAATTCTTGCTGGATTAGGAAGTATAAAGTATGATGAAAGACAAGTGGTACTCCTCACCTTAGCAAATCTCAATAGGCCTATGATTGTGTTCACCAACTTAATTTCACCAGCTTGTGTGTGTCTGGGAACTTCATCTTAGTTTCACCATTTGCTGGGAGAATATTTAAATAGTTTACATGAGTGTTTTTGTATAAATTGTAGACTAATCCATATGAGGGGTTTATCAAATCTCATTTTACTTAATTAGTTTATTTTGTTTGTTTAATTTGTTTATTAAGGGAGATGGGGGAGACAGAGGGAGAGGGAGAGAGAAAATCTTAAACGTTTCCATGTCCAGTGCAGAGCCTGAAGTCAGGCTTGATGTCACAACCCTGAGATCATGACCTGAGCCAAAATCAAGAGTCAGATGCTTAATTGACTGAGCCACCCTCAGACACCTTCATGTCTTGTTTTAAAATAGAATTTTTGAATATCAATATAGTAATATAATCTGGAAATGAAACTGGCATGCATTTTAACCCTTTGGCTAATACAGTATATTCCCAGGTTAATATAGATCAGAATCTAAATGAAAACCAGAAAAGTCTTTAGCAATGACAACCGTAGAACTCTGGACACATGATGATTCACTAAGAGGCTTGACCAAACTTGAGCTTGGATTCTACTAGCTTAAGGCTATGTCCCTGAAATGATCCAGCCTCCCTAAAATCCTTGCCTGAGAAAGTTCAGTGCCCCCAGAATAGTTTACTGTTTGTTCAAGCCAAAGCCTGGAGATAAGCAGGTAGACCCTCCACTCCCTCTGAGAGCTGTTACTTTAGATAGCTTGCAATTATACATCTTTAGACCTTTGAGATGTAAATCTATCACCCAGTATTGTTTCTTCAATGACTTGAGAGCCCACCACTTGAAAAGCTAACATTGGGTAAGGTAATTCTGACTCTTCTGGCCAGGGGAGAGAAGGGCCTAACGGGTGGGATCCATGTTCCAGGTTGCACCACTGTAAGTTTGTGCCTCCTCCAGGTAAGTGCCAACTAGCAAACCAGGTGGCCGGTTGCATGGGCCAAACCCCTCTCTTCACCCTTGGTGCTTTCCCCCTAGCACACCCCAACCTTTAAGTTTTTCTGCCTTTTCCTTCAGTGAAATTGAGTTCCCTATCCCTGGACTCTCTTCCCTATTGCAATGGTGACTACTGAATAAAATCTGCCCCAACTTCTTTAACTAGTGCCCAGATTTGTTTATCTTTGATGGTGAACAGAAACTTAATTATAGACAAGTGAGTGCTACTAGTAAAGTGACTATTTTATAGGTATATGTCTGTAAAGGAAAGGGGATTCAGGGGTGAGCAAAATGGGTGAAGGAGATCAAGAGGTACAAACTTCCAGATATAAAGTAAATAATTCATGGGAATGAAATGTCCAGCCAGGTGACTCTAGTCAATAATATTTATTACAAATTTGAAAGTTGCTAAAAAAGTAAGTCTTAAAAAGTTATCACCACAAGAAAACAAATGTTATAAATTTGTATGGTGACAAATGGTAAATACATTTAATATGGTGAATAATTCACAATGTATACAAATATTAAATTATTATCCTATGTAGGTGAATATAATATAATGTTGTATCTCAATTATACTTTAATTTTAAAAAGTGACTACATTTTAGGAATATAATGTGTAAGTATACATTATGAAAAAGGCAGGAGATACACTGACTACGTTTTTTATCTGCTTCCTTTTTACTAAGAACTACAGTCTTGACTTTTTCTATCCACGTTTCTCCTTCAGTATGTTAATAAGACTGATGTGGTAGTTTTAGATATATAGTGAAGCTTAACTTCCATTTTGGTTTCAGGAACCAAAAATATCTTGGCACACAACCACCATACACTTATAATTTATTTCTCATGTTGGAAAAATCATGAGTAAGTGTACTGTGTTGACTTATTTAATCATTTCTGGGAGTTCTAGGTGCCCTAGTACATTCTTTTGAATCTTCTGCTTGTGTGGAAATGCCTGAATAACTTAATTGAAATATTAAATATAATTTGCTCTGCTTTTTCTTTATCGTGAATGAAGTCAACAAGATAATAATATTATGAAACTACATACATGAAACAAGACCACCCATGTGAACATAAACGTATAAAACAAATAGGATGAAATGTGGGATACTGGCATAAAGTGAGGGTGGACTAGCCTTCCACCTCAGAATCAAATGATCAAAGGTACAAACACACACACACACACACACACACACACACAAATATGCACTAATATGTGCATATAACTTTCCATTTTTTAAATTTTTATTTATTTATTTGACACAGAGTGAGAGACCGCAGGTGGGCAGAGAGGCAGGCAGAGAGAGAGGAGGAAGCAGGCTCCCCGCTGAGCAGAAAGCCCAATGCAGGCCTGGATCCCAGGACCCTGAGATCATGACCTGAGCCGAAGGCAGAGGCTTTAACCTACTGAGCTACCCAGGTGCCCATAACTTCCCTTTTCCTAATCTATTTTCTTTGTTGTCTGTCAAGTTTATTGAAATTGCATTATTTCAGATTCATGTCCTTAGCTATTATGGCTATTTATTTTTAAAATATAATATTTAGATTAAAAACTCCTCTTCTAAAGCAAAATTGAGCTATGGGGAAACATTTACAGAATGGAAAAGTAAGTAGGAGTTGGAAAAAGTATAACATAACAAAATTTGGCAGGTGTAATTTATTATCTTTTTCTTAGGCTGGAGTATGGAGATTAGAAGATGGGGAAGAAATTATATCTCCTTTTACAAGTTTTAACTATTACAAAATAAATCAAAGTTACACCAGGAAATGTATCATAGCTTTAAATATTTTAAGTAAAGAAACGATCACTTACTCTAGTTATTCTTTCTTAAATTGCAATAAAGTTGTTTTTGGGACTACCTTGTGAGTTACAGTTTTAAGGTTCTTATAAAACATAGACATAAATATAAGAACTGTGTCCTGTCACAAGTAAATGGCAAACATGGACACCACCAGTTTTAGCAAAGGGCTTTTTAGAATTATATATTAAGTATATTTGCATCTAGTGCTAGGACCATGAGAAAAGTATGTGGAGAGGAAATTATTACTATAAATTTTTATATATTAACCTATTTTAAATTATTTATTGGATGATTTTATAGAAATGTGGTTGGGTATTATCTAACTCTTCCAGTTATGGTAATTGAAAGTTCCAATTTGTGGAGTTTTATAAGGCTGATAAGCACTAAATAAAGAAACCAAATATTATACTATGGTAATAATTCAAGTAAACCATAGGCCCATTTAGAATTTTGCTCCTATTAATATTTTAATTGTTTTATTAGCATAATGTTAGGAACATTCACAGATGCTAATTTTGCTTTTATGCCTTACTATTAATGGTAAATAATAGAGAAACTTGTAATCTTTTATACCTTCTCACTTTGGACAACTTTATAGCATATTTGATATTTTTATCATTTCTATGGTGCTGTACAAAAATGTATCAGTGAATTTGCATTAATTGGTTACAGATGAGAAATGTGTGTATTAATAATAATGATGAAGATAATACTTTTACTTTTTAAAGTAAAATGCCCTACATTTATAATTTTTGAATCTGCTACATCTGCTCTGAAATGTTAAGCTTATTTCTTTGCTTATATCATTACTTCTAAGGAACACTCCAACAGAGAGAAAGTGTATAATGCTATGTGTATTTATCAGGTTCTTCTTCAAAGTCACTTTTAAGACTTTCTTTTGCCCACCATGCTTTTCACTTACTTAGTAACCATTCAACAGATGTAAACCACAGGAGGAAAGGTGTGGACAGTGAATCTTAGTCATGTTGGGGTTTCTTTACATTGGGGAGGGTAAGGCAGTAGAATAAAGCTATATTAAGGGCCAGATTCATAAGCAAGGTTGTGCATGTTAATTATATGTGATAGAGGTAGGTTTCCACTCTGGCTCAGTCCATGAAATAAAAGAACTCTTGAAATATTGTGTGAGCCCAAGACATAAAAGTTATTTTACCAGAGCTTATGTAGTTAGGTCTCAATTTCAATTCAATCCAATGCAGAAAAAGGAAAAAAAAAATAGCTGAATTTGTTTCACGTCATCTACATGATTCAGAAGAATTTAACCTTCAAAATGATTGATAGTGACCCAGTTTGCAAGAACAGGAGAAGCCTGGAAATGCTTTTTATGCACAACAGCCTAGTCAAAATCTTCCCCATGTAGTAGGTGCAATACTGGTAGGTAGGTCATCTTCGAGAGAGACTGAAAGAAAAAGTTACTCGATTCCCACTTTAGGACTAAACGAGGTTGCTATCTGCAGAATCAGACGAGAGTGTAAGGACTAAGTTAAATGCTGGGCAACTAACGAAATCTTAAACATCTGGACGGTCTCATTGTGTATTGCTCATTGAGAGCAAAGCCCTCTGCTCTCATTGTGGCCTGTCCCTTTCAGACAGCAAAGGATACATGGGATTTAGAAATGAACTTAGTGAACTTTACATCACTGCCCTAATAGGGCAGTTTCTTCTCAAGGAATACAATTAGCGAATTAAAAAAAAAAAAAAAAAAAAAGAGAGAGAGAGATTAGAATGAGAGAATGAATAGGATTTGTTTTCCTCTTCTAATTTTCTTCTCTTGACTTAGAAAATAGACGAGCATTTTTGTTGCCTTATTCAAAGATGGAAATCTTTAAGGGTTTGGCAAAAGGGACAGCAGGTGTTTTTCACAGGAAATAAAGGCAAAGGAATGGAGGAGGCAGCTAGATTAGACTGGAACAGAGAAAAGGTGAAGTCATCTCTCCTGTGGGACCTTCACATTTTAAATCTGAAAATCAAGAGGAAACAGTGTTATATCCAGGAAACAGATGCTGTCAGGTAAGCCTAAAACCTGCTGCTTTCCTGGGGCCAGCTCTGCCCACAACAAAGCCCGGAGCTGCAGCTCATCTTAGCTCAGGGCATCTCCTCCTCCATCACTGAAGGACCTGACTGAGAGCTGATTCCCTGTCTGCGCTTTATAATTAGACCCAGCAGTTCCAACATTCCCATTGCCTTCTGAGAGCAAATATTGTCTGTAACCTTTTAAGCTTTGATATTCTTCTCAGAGCTATAAATTTGTTTTCTCTGAACTATAAATTTCTTTTCAGACGTTGCAGAACAGCAATATATCAAAACAGAATCTCTCTCTAAAACAAAGTAAAATAGGGTGGTCAGTACAGAATGAAACAAAACAAACCATGAAAACACCGCACAAAATCCACCAGTATTTTCAGATAGTTCTGTGAGTAACATGAACAGGATCATAACCAAAAGTCATTTTCCAGCTTAATCATATTAGATTATTGAATAACTTCATCATCAGTCCGAGGGGAATGAATGTCGAGAGAGGCTTGGGCCAAGAAGGCAGGATGTGGAGGCAAGGTCCTGCCATCCTCCCCTTTGTCTAGTACCTCCTTCACATTTCATCACACTTTCTTCCCTTTTTCTCACTTCCTTTATTTTTAAGTAATTTGGGAATAAATTTCAACATTTATGAGTATTTAAAATGCATTTTGACTTTCTCTCTGATAAGCAAAGTTTAAAACATTTTAAAATGGAAATCAGTATCAGCAAAAGAAATATTCTCAATAACAGTCACAAATAACTATAAAGATGAAAAGTTAAAAAATATTCACTGCTTATAAAGGTGCATATATTATTAAAACTGTGAGATCAACCACACATTTAATTAATGAGCTACAGATTGAATAATTGTGATAATAGATAGGTCTGAAAGATCATGATCTTTCTGTGATAATCTGCTATATTTGGTTTATAAAAAAGTCACTTGGAGCACCTGGGTGGCTCAGTCGTTAAGCGTCTGCATTCTGCTCAGGTCATAATCCCAGGGTCCTGGGATTGAAACCCAGCATTGTGCTCCCTGCTCGTCGGGAAGCCTGCTTTTCTCTCTCTCACTGCCCCTGCTCTGCTTGTGTTACCTCTATCTCTATGTCTCTTTCTGTCAAAGAAATAAAATCTTTAAAAAAAATTTTAAAAAAATTTAAAAGTCACTTAGATTTCCTTTATGGAGAGTAAATTTCTTACAGAAGCCCCAATATTTTAATAAAAACAAGTGGGTTAAAGACATTTTCTGAGTTGATGGTGATGGTGATTGTGGGTAATCAACATTTTGTAAAATAATTTGTATATAAAGGTGAAGGTGGTGGTGATTTTTCAAATGAGGGAAATGTGAACAACAGCACACAATGACAGTCCAGGACAGGTGACACTGAGCTTGAATTTTTAGAGATCACTCAGGTAGTTTGTAAGCCTGCCCTGATCGTTCAAGTGGCGGTAGGCCTATTCTTATTTTTACACATATCTGGCAATAATTAAGAGTTGCCACCTAAGTTTGGTAATATGCAATAGTTCCTGCATCATTATATAATAAAATATTATTTAGATAACACAAAACCAATTGTGAATGGGTTTCCTATAATGTCTGATACTTTTTCCTTAAAAAATAAATACTAGTTTTTAAATAAAAGCAAACCCAAAATACAAACATTTATCATTAAGACTAAAATCAACACAATATTGCCCAAGAAGCATGTTGCAGCACTGCTGTATTGTCAGGTTTTATAAATCCTAAATCCGATTACCATGATTGCAGTTTGCAGATAACAGTAATAACTAAGAAAGCTGCTGATCAGAAGTGAACTGTTATAAAGTAATTCAATAACAATAAGGAGAAAACTATGCTCAGAAGAGTAAATAAATGTACATCAATATTTTATATACTGTCTCCAAATACAGTGTCCTTGAAGAGACTCTGTGTGTTTATAGGTGAACCTATATATATGGATATCTTTAATATACTAGAAAGCAGACATAGGGCAAGTCTTATGCATAGTAGAGGGAAAAAAAACAGATATTTTGGTATTACTTCTTAATTGGACAATAATAATCAACTTAAACATTTAATTTTATATTATCATACAAGAGCAGAAATCTTAGAAATAACTCTTCCCAGATTTAGATAATAGTCTTACAAAAATTCTAAAAACATAACATTGTTATATTTTATTGATGTTCTTAACTATGTTATTAAATGAATGGAATGATAATTCTCCATCTCTTTCTACAAACCAAATTGAGTTTTATTTTTTATTTTATCTTGCATTTTGCTATTAGTGAGGTGATCACTTGCTTGTATGTTTTATTATTCAGACTTCACTTTCCATAAATTACCTATGTATGGCCTTCGTTCAACTTTTATTGGATTCACTTCTGTTTTATATCTATTTCAAGTTCTTACCTATATATTAAGTAGCAATCCTTTGCCAATGTTAGACATTGTGAATGTTTAGAAAAAAAAATTTTAATTATTACAATGAAAAATTAAGTAATAATGAATTTAGTATTAGTATTAAGATAGAAATTTGTGATTAATTTTGGAGAGAGAAGACAGAAGAGAAAACACAAATACTTAGGTAAAAACAAGAAGTCTGGGAAATATTATGTATTTACCTAAGACAATACCAAATATCTATACCAAAATGCTATACAATTATTTCACTTAAATATACTAAGTTAATTCAAAAATTGGCAAATCTCCATTGGTTAGCTAAACAAGTAGAATAATCATTTTATTATTTTTTTTAATTATATTATCTGAGGTAATCCTACTTTCTGTATAACAACAATAAAAAATGTTTTCAGCTCCTTTGGAAATATTGTTTCCCTCTCATATTTCAATGCTTTCTTTAGAATCTGAAATTTTACTCCTAAGTAGAGCCAAATAAACAATAGTCCATTCAGAATGCAGCTTTCTTTTTTTTTGTTGACATTATTGCCAAAATAAATCACTTATCTGTAGTAAATAATAAGTTGTTCCACCTGATGTCATTCTCACTATTGTGAAAGGGTAATCAGTTTCCTATTTTTGAATAGCATGTAATTTGCACAAACAGTAAAATCCTTCAGTGAAAAGAAACTTTTGTTGTTTAGAGTAATACAGTCTTTCTTTCTTCCCATGAAAACTCTGAAATGATCTAGTATTTGAATACTTTCCAGAATCTATTTCTAATGATAACATAATCACTTCAAATTTGCTTCATACCAAGGATGAAAAATATTTTTTTCTGAAGAAAAACTTCCCTCAGCCAACATTGCAAAACACTGAATAGCTTTAAAAATTAGCTGCTGCTACAGATGTGGTCATATTTCTTCATTAATCCAAAGACAAAACAGTACTTGTGGAGGAAACAGAAACATGTTGAAATAACTTACCATTCTTTGAATCATGAGTAATGTCAAGCTGCTTTATACACTACGGTGTGAATAGCTAAACAAGCAAAATCTGCAGGTGCACAGGCTGTTTTAGGTGAGCTCAAACTACTATTCCAGCAGTGTGTGTCAGACTTCAATGAAAGTACAGAGGCTATTCCTGTATTTCAAGATGCACTTAATTATAACATGGAGAAACGACCATATAACCTTTGATTAGAAGGGATTATCTGCAACATAATGACATCGTAAAACACAAATATCAAGAAGATAATCTAATAGGGCTCTAAAAATATGCTCAATTAAAGGCATATACTTGTGGAATGAAACAAGTATTCAGCATTACCTATCTCCATAAGAAAAGTTTTTCAAAGAGGAAATACACAAAATCTCATCACAGGTGAACATTAACAGGAAAACATTTGCGAAAGATTTTGGTGATATGGAACACAAACTTTGATTATCAATGAAACAAAGAAACAAACATAAGAAAATGAAAAAAGAGAAAAAGAAATCCTATTATTCTCATTAGCAAACGTTTACTGCAAAAAATATTCAATAGTTCATGATACCTTAAACCCTAAAATATCCACTATCTGGTCCTTTGTCAGAAAATGTTTGCTGACTTCACAATTAGAGAACCACATGTATTTTCTAAATATTTTAAACTATATATCCCAAGTATTTTCCCAGAAATTAATTTTTCCTGAAATTAATAAAGATGTGATTATCTTACAGTACACAAACATTTCAGAAACACTTGCAGCAATATTTTTGACTATTATATACCAAGTTTTAATACACAGTCAAGTCTGTTTCTATTCTCTCTCATTTATCTTTATTGACATGCTTAATCATTATAAACATATACAGATTCTTACCATAAACATTGATCATATATGTGTAAATATATGTTATGCACTTATCATTAGTCACATGTATGTGTAAATATATAATACAAAAGGGCTATTTCTAATTTTTGTTTCAATTTGCTAATTTGTATTTTTAAGATAGACTTTTATATCAATATTTAAAAATCATGTTCACATGAGTGATATTTTCTTAATTCTATTTAATGTTGATATATAAATAAAATTGTATTTAAAATATATTCTTGTGAGCATCCTGGTTTTTTTTTTTTTCAATTTTCTGGAAGAGATTTCTTGATATAGAAATTAGCTTTTTTTTTTTTTTTTAGATTTTATTTATTTGACAGAGAAAGAGAACACAAGTAGGCAGAGTGGTATGCAGAGGGGGAAGGAGAAGCAGGCTCTCCACTGAGCAAGGAACCTGATGTGGAACTCGATCTGAGGACCCCAAGATCATGACCTGAGCCAAAGGAAGCCACTTAACCGACTGAACCACCCCAAGATTAGCTATTCGTTGAATATTATGTAGAAACTCCCTTGCAAAATTCTCTAAGCTTGAAGTTATATTTAAGGTTAAATAATTATTAAAATGGTTTTATCAAAGGTTAACATTCTAATTATATCCTATGCATGCTTTAAATATTTCCAAAAATAATAATAATTAATAAATAAATATTTCCATTTCTTTAAAAAAAGTGAAAACTGCACCAAACACAAATCTACACCTCAGTGCATATGTACAAACTGAAAACTCATGGAATAGGCACACCTACATCATGAAACAACACCATGAAAGCTCTTTGTACTCCCTCTTAAGTCATTACATTTCATCTTGCCATAAGTAGTATCATATTAACCACTAAAATATAGTTAAGTTTTGCCTGTGTTTAAAATGTATAGATAAATGGAATAAATCAGTATATATTATATGTGTCCAGGTTCTTTTATCTAATATTATGCTATGAGTTTCATCTATATTATTGAGGTAGTCATATTTCATTAATTTTCTTTATTCCTTGATAGTCAATTTTGTGACTATATCACAATTTATTAATCTACTCTGGCAATAATTGTAGATTAAGGAGTTAAGAACCAGGCTTGTGTTCTGTTTTCTCCCTTTCTCCTGGAAAGGAAGAAGACAGGTGTCCCCATCTAATCTTATAAATGTGACAATGATAGATCTCTTGGCAAAAAGCCCAAATTTCTTTTTTCCTGGCAAAAGAATTTTTATCTATGAATGCTTTTAACAGATTGTGCCAGATTATCTAGATTGCTTATTGGGTGTTTTGTTCATTTGTTTGTTTGTTTGTTTGTTTTTAGATTTTATTTATTTATTTGACAAAGAAAACACAGCTAGAGAGGGAGCATAGCAGGGGGAGTGAGAGGGAGAAGCAGGCTTCCTGCTGAGCAGGGAGCCTGATGCAGGGCTCAATCCTGGGACTCTGGAATCATGACCTGAGCAGAAGGCAGATGTTTAATGACTGAGTCACCCAGGTGCCCCTAGAGTGGCTTACTGTTAACACACCTGGGATCGATGGATATATAAACCATGGCTCCCCTGACAATGTCACATAGCTGTGAAACCACCTATCTGAGTAAAAAATGTAGATGTTCCATGACCTACATAGCTGTGTTTGTGTAGCTTTGCTTAGAAATTTCATCTGTTTTCCAAACTCTGAGTATGTCTGACACTAGAAAAAAAAGACCTAGGAAATCTTGCAGGAGACCCTGAATCTCTCCCTTCTTTGACTGTACATCTTGGTTCTTTGTATTCTTGAAATAGTTATAAAGCTGAAAGCATGATCTCCAATTCAGGGAAGTCTAACATGACACTCTGATCCTCTCTGTTATCTCAATGGAGGTTCAAGTTATTTTCAATTTTAAGCTTACTTTAAGTTGAGAACTTTGGAAGCAGACTCTGAGCTCAAGATATTCATGCAGAGGTTTATTGGGGCAATATCTGTAAAAGAGTGAGTATGTAGGGCTGGACAGAGTTAAAACTTCTCTGCAGTGAAGTTGCAACCTAGGACACAAGAGATCACATTGGGAACTCTGAAGCTGGGTGGGCTTTCAGAGATTGCCCAAGAGAGCTGGGAATTTGCACTACACAGTGACTAGCCATTGGAGGAGGAATTTTTTCAAGACAAGGCTTAAATCTTCTGCATGAGATGACATTGATATGAGAGCTCAGCCCCCAGGTGCTTCAGCTACAGTGATCGCTCAATTTCCACTGCATGGAAAACTCTGGGATAGAACTTCCCATCTGCACCATATCTACAGAAACATGGTATTTTTTTTTAATATAAATGCTGACATACAACTGTTTTTATAAGACACCTGTCAAGATTCAGAGCCATTGGTTTCTTCAAGGAAAAATAAGAGAAGCAGGAAGATGAGTTAAAAGTTATCAGAACCCTTTCTTCATCTGTACCTCTGAATATATAAAAAAAATCTTTTCCATTTCTTAAGTCTTCCAGAGAGAGAACCCAGAGAACCATGCTTAGTCTTCAGAATAATTATGAACATATACAGGTTTGTGTTTATATTTCTGAAAATAGGGCCCTGAATATTTTCTTATCTTGAAGAAAACCCAATATCAAATATATATAATGTGTGAGACTTAATCACTTTCTATTTATGACAAAGTTACTTTTCAAGTGATAAAATATTATTTGAAGATATTAACAGTATAATTGTCAGAAGTTTCCATACTGAGCTTTTTTAAAACATCTCTTTAACTAGCATAACCAGTACTTGCCTGGTAGATTCTGGCTTTCAAATGTCTATTATTCAGGTCATACATTGCTATAAGCAATATTTCAAAAAATCAGCAAACCAAGAAATTCATATGAACAACCAAGGATAGGAAAAGAATCATTGAATCCATTTGTGAAATAAGCTATATATTACTTAGTAATTAGCATTTAAACATAAATAATTTTAGCTATTAAAAATACAACCCTAAATAGAAACATGTTCTGTGTTTAGCTTCAAATCCTTGTTAATAGACAATTGGGGAAGACCTTAGCCATGAATTGTCTTCTTAGTTTTGGGCCATCATGGTTTTGTGCCTCACAAATAAAATTTTATTCATAATTCTAAATTGCTCTCCTTGCCTAATGATAGTTCATTTATGGCTAGAATAGATAATCCTTAATGTCTAAGTTCAGTTTTAAATGTTTTCTCCCTGACCTTCTTGGAATCCATTAAATGGATCTCCTCTGTTGTTTATCTTTTTTCATATATTACATATTATATATATTACATATCATATACATATTACATATTATATATATATATCTCCCCATGAGTAACTTCTAGCTTTTACTGTGGTTATGGTTTTCTTCTTTCATAATACCAATCAAAGAACCAAGGGGATCCATTTGCTAAATGTTTTTTTCTTTTTTGAAAATTAAAATATTAATTCTACCGTATGGAAGAAAATAAGACTCTCTGTCTGTTTCCTGATACACTGTTTTATGTGGAACATATATTTATGGTTTCTTAAATCTTTCCAAGAGATTCACTGAGACCTGGGTTCTTACTCTTTAATTAGCAGTTTCTTTTGTCACTGCATTGCATTTGAGAATTATGGACTTGCAAAATAATCCTTACCAACTTGGGTATTGAAATTATAAAAGAAATTGTATACAATTCAACAAAGTGTAGGAGTCAGGGTCCCAGATTTATGAGCAACCACCCCAATGAGGCACAATGATTTAGATCTATATGGCATTTATGGATTTATCTGTTACATTAAATTGTATTCAAATTTAGAGACTAAAACATGACTATAGTCTATTTGCAAGGGGTTCCAGCATGCAAGGCAACTCAGAAAAGGAAATGCTCTGTTCCTTGCCAGGGTCCAAGTGGCTTATAACAGGGTTCTTGAGATCTCTGACCAGTGGAAGGTCAGGATAGTAGTTTTAGATGTGCAGTAGAAGAGTAAACATGGTATATAACTTAATCAGTGGGAACAGGAAGAGGAGAACTCAGAGATAATATCAGAGTTAGATATGGTCTCTCAGGGAAAAAGTCAGGTTCTGGTATTGGGAAAGTTAGTGAAAAAGTACTGGGCTTTGAGCATTTTCTAGAAACTTGACAAAAATGACTTACTAACTCATTTTTATTACCTCCTATTTCCTTGTCAAAAACAAATTTAAAAATAAAAATATGTTAATGTGAATCTGCATTAAATTTTATGACTTTGCTCACATTTCATGATATCTAGCAATGTTGTCTCTCAAACCATAACATTATGTTTAACTGTTTCATGGCATTTTTATAAAGGCAATCATAGTTTTTTTAATCAATACCTTTTAGCATTTATAATGGGAAACACTATAATCCATTTTATAATTAACACATTTTCTCAATTCAGCTACATCTCATATAATGAATGATTTCACAAAGGAGATAAAAATAGTTTTGTATAAAATATGTGCAGTATTATGAATTTTTATCATCTTTGATATGGGACTGTATCTATTAAAAATAGTTAAACAAATCAGAGAATATAAAACAAAAGAAGTATTTGCTAACCATTCGATTATTGTGATGACCATGAAGAATTTAGGGTGATTTGATCAATATTAACAGATTGTATTTGTCCTCTTTAATTTGATTTTTTTTTAAATGAAGTCATAGTGGATTAGGGTGGGCCTAAATCCAGTGATTTGCATCCTCATAAGAAAGCTGTATAAAGATACAGACACAGGAGGGAGAAGTGCAGTTGAATACGGAGGCAGAGATTGCAGTGATCCATCTATAAGCTAAAGAATAGAAAAGATTATTGCAACTTGCAGAAGGTAAGAGAGAAGTGTGGGACCAACCTTTCCCTGAAGCCTACAGAGGGATCATAATCCTGCCAACACATTGATATTGGACTTTGTGGCTCCAGAACTATGAAAGAAAAGATTTCTACTGTTTTAGGCTATCCAGTTTGTGGCATTTTGTTACCTCTGCCCTAAGAAACTCCCTACACAGGTACTAGAAATTCAATACAGAGCAAGATCTACATTCTAAGTTCTGTTAGGAATGGCAGACAAGTAAACGGGTGATTGGAAGGCATTGTGATATAAATTATAATAGGGTATTTTGGAGTACTAAATAGCACCTCTAACTTAGAGTATCTGAACATAAATAAGGCTTTATGAAGCAAAGTATGTCTGAATAGAAACCTGAAAGATAAGATATTAGAAAGAAAGGGAATGGAGAATTCCTGCCCCAGTAAGTGCTGGCTATGACAGGAATAGCCTTAACATATTTGGAGTATAAGTAATGTAGCAAAGGAAACAAAGTAGTTTTTACAAGGGAGAGTGTGGGGAGAAATATAAAGCAGGAGACATAAGCAAGGTTTATTAGTCATGGGGGGTGGGGGAAGGGGTAACAGGGTGATGGGTATTAAAGAGGGCACATGCTATAATGTGAACTGGGTGTTATACATAACTAATGAATCATTGAACACTACATCAAAGACTAATAAGGTGCCCTACAGTGGCTTACTAAACATAAATAAATAAATAAATAAATTAATTAATTAATAAAACATACATACTGGAGTTAAGAAGAAAGTTTAGTTCTAAGACAATTGAGAAACACACTGAGTGAGGTTCGCTTTATTTAAGTGAATTAACTGATTTGAATCTGAATCTAAAGTTTTCTTACTCTTTGCCCAATGAGTTGGATTTACTCACCCAGTCTAAGACAGAAAAGCTTGCTACTTTCAGACTAACACCCACTAAGACAGATCCTGCACAGACAGGTTTGCTTAACAAGCTTTTTACAAGACCTGCTTCTTCCTATTCCTGATTCCACAGTTAAAATGCACTTTCAGCTTTCTTTATTGAAAGAAACACATGGCCACATGACTGCATTTTGGCCAAGAGAATGTGAAAAGAAAGCAAGTACAATTCCCATAAGCTTAGCCCATTAAATCTTTCCATGTGCGTCTCCCCATTCTTGATCCCTTTCCTGGTGATCTTAGGTGCAATGTTTTGAAGATGTAAGAGCCATAAAATAAAAGGGATTCTCTTCCGTGATTTATGGATATTTTCCCAATGGATCACAAAGGTTTTTGTCTATATGTGATTTTTGGATTTATCTGTTACAGCAAATATAATTACTCTAAATAACAATATAGACAGAGCAGAGAGAAAAAACTAGGGAAAGCATTTATGAGAAAGAACGAAAGAGAAATCTAGGCTGCTTATGACCTGTGACCATTTCCCATAGAGACTTGGAAGGAAAAAGAAAAAAATTTAATTTCCAAAAGTCAAGAATTTGTAATAAAAAAGAGATAATGAGGGAAAAGGGGCATCTATATTTTCTCTCAAAATTGACTTCTCCTTACAGAAATGTAAGATAATGAGTGTTTTTCTCCTTTTCTCACATACATGACTTAGCATTGTACACTATTAAGATTTGTAGTAGAAAACTTACATATTGGTACATTTGAGATTTTATGATAATGAATGTTAGAAATCATTTAAAAGATTATAGTAGTAATCCAACTTATACATTTGATGTTGACAGCACAAAGGAAGAAAACCTGTGTTAGTTCAAAATATATTTAGAAGATGGAATGCAAATAAATTATTTGTAAATATAGGACAGATAGAGTCATTTAGCAATATACTAAATGTTTTAAAAATAGGTGGGGGTTTGGGCTCTGGACTCATAAATAATATCAGTCTGTAGAATGTTGTGTTTTAGGCAACTACACATCTTCAACAAAACAATATCTTGTAGGATGCGGGGGTTTGTATCTGTGAGTTTATAGTGTAAATACTTATATTTAAAATGTAAAAATTAAAAATGAAATCCTAACTAAATGTGAGATAAAGAAGAACCACTTACAGAGAATAGAGGACTCAGTACTGTTGTATAGTTGATCTATCTGATGCTGGAATGATCACCTAACCCTTTTTTACATCATTTCAACATGATATTTATACATATTTACAAAATATGCTTAAGAGTTATTTTAGAGTATATTTTCATCTTAATCACTTCTGCCTACACCAGGCGATGATATTACTGTGCATATAATTGAAGAAGGAAGTCATTTTGGAAAAAAAGGACAAATGTTAATTACTTTTCTTTCTTCATTTGAATTTTAGCTTAATAGAAAATATTTCACTTGAAGAAACAAAAACATTACAGTGCTATATTTGATTTGTTGCAAATATATCTTAGCTTTCTTATTAGATTACTACACTCTCTTCCTTTCTTCATATACGTCAGCAATACTCAGACTGATGAGTACAGTAATGTGGTCAATGCCAAAAACAAGATTACATAGCATACCTGATAAAAGTGCAGTCATTTCAAATGGAAAACGGAGTACCAATCATGACAATATGGACTTGAAGTCTAACGTTCTAAGAATAATTCATGTCTGTGCTAAGAAACTTAATCTATGATGCAGAACTGTGTTGAGTCCAATTTTCCCAGCACCATTTATTGAAGAGACTGTCTTTTTTCCACTGGATATTTTTTCTTGCTTTGTCGAAGATGATTTGACCATAGATTTGTGGGTCCATATCTGGACTCTCTACTCTGTTCCATTGGTCTATTTCTCTGTTTTTGTGCCAGTACCATGCTGTCTCGGTAATCACAGCTTTGTAATAAGGCCTGAAGTCAGGTAATGAAATGCCTCCAGCTTTGTTTTTCTTCTTCAGCAATTCCTTAGGGATTCGGGGTCTTTTTTGGTTCCATATAAATTTAGGATTGTTTGTTCCAACACTTTGAAGAATGTTGGTGGAATTTTGATCTGAATGGCATTGAAAGTATAGATTGCTCTGGGCAGTATAGACATTTTAACAATGTTTATTCTTCCGATCCATGAGCATGTGTCTTCTTCAATTTCTTTCATGAATGTTCTGTAGTTCCTCTAGTATAGATCCTTGACTTCTTTGGTTAGGTTTATTCAAAAAAAAAAAGAACTGTGTCAAGTTAGGAAGGAAATATTTATGTAAACAATCCTCAGTTGTATTGCGAGAGTTTATTCTTATGTGTCACCTTTTACACCAAAATCCTCTCCAGTTCAACCTAGCTACAAAGATGGTGGCATCCACTAAAGGGGAGGGTGTGAGGGTGATTTGTGTCATATGCCACACACAGTGTAGCTTAGAATAACCTGCCTTTTATAAATACTGGCAAGAAATAAAAATATATGCAAGAGCAAATTTAATAGAATAATTCTTTCTATGTTGCTTTGTCTTTCAATTTTCGTGAATATGCGGCATTGTATTTTTATGCTTTCAACCTTTTTTTATTATCCTGCATGTTGTCACAGGAGAGATCATAAACAAGGCAGTGCTTCTGAAATATTATAAATGTGATGAAGTGAACTGAAATGGGCATTTCAAATTATACTGTCTAGAGATAAGTGAAAGTCCCTTTCCACATAGCTCTAATGGTAATTGGATCACTAACCCTTGGGAAAATGCATGTTTTAATCTCTCTTTGATATTATTTTCTGTTCTTCATATGGTTTGGGTCTAAATCACGACTCGCACATCTGTGTTTTTAAGAGTCTGTTGAGAGGTCATTAAGCCTTTCTGTACCATGCAGTAGTCCTCAGAGCTTTGTTTTCCTTGTGCATGTTATTTAGTTTGTATGAGTGCTGAACAACCTAAAAATCTTGAGTCTGAAGTAAACATATTTCTGGGTGGTCAACTAGTGTAGAGCAATTCCTTGACCTTTCCTCTCATTCAATGAAGCAAATCAAAGTGTATTTCAAGTAGTGGGGCTTTAAGTCATTCTCAGAGCAAAGTCAGAGCATAAAAGTAGTTCTCCCCTGAATGTCTTAAGCTAGTGATTCTACTCTTGAGAGAAAAAAAAAAAAAAAAGAGACAGACAGAGAAACAGAGAGAAAGGAAAGAAATGCTGTGGATGGCAGTATTGTTTAATAATGTCCAAAGTCCTTGCTGAGATAGCTTGTCTCATTTCGTGTGTATGGAGTGACAGCTTTGCAAATTGTGTGATTAGACAACAAAACAACTCTAGTAGTTACCATATTCTGAGACTTTGAAAACTTAATGTTATTTCTGGATATGGCTGATTGGAAATTCATTAAGTACAAAAAGTATTAGATTTAAAGGAATATGATATATAAAATAAGTGAGAGGTAGCATTTCCCAGCAGGAAATATGGTTTTATATTTAACCCCACCTGAAAATCTTGTTATAACTTACTTTGCTATAGATTTTGATTGAAAAAAGGACCAAAGTTGTTGGCTTGCCTGATGATATTGATAAATAAAACTATATCCAAGCAGATTGAAAATGAGTTAAGTTCCTAAGACCCTGGAAAGTTTTGAGAGAAAAGGTGTAACCTATATCCCTTTCTTTATAACATTGTAACACTAATGATGTAAATGTAATTTTAATTTTTATTAAAACCTTATAATGACATAAACATTTTTGTTAGTAATATAAATTTATTATTAATTTTACTCTAGAGCAGAAAATACTGTATTTATCAATTTATATTGTAATGATTAGTTTAAGTATCTATTCTTTCCTTACTATTTTCCAATATTTCCTTAAGCACATTATACATCTCCAAAAGCTACTATGAATTGTTTTAAAATTAAAATTCATTCAAATTATGCCCCATTAAAATTGTCCAACTACAAAATGAATCCTACAACTGCTTCTTATTGAACTCTTGAACACTGAAGATTATTAATTTAAATAACCATTGATGTTTTAATGAATTAGATCCAGTTTTATTTTAAGAAAGCTAGCTTACTCCATGTGAAGTATATTTTTCTCTTATATAAAAACACAAATATGTTCAGTCAGTTGGGCAGCCAACTCTTGATTTTGACTCAGGTCATGTTCTCAGGGTCATAGGGTCAAGCCCCATGACAGGCTCCATGCTCAATCTGATGTCTGCTTGGCTTTCCTCTGATCCTTCCTTGGCTCATGCTCTCTGTCTCAAATAAATAAATAAATAAAATGTTTTTAAAACACCACACAAATGTCTTCCAATCTTTATGGTATAGATTGCCAGAGACTAATTCTATGGTTTACACTACTGGTCCTGATTTTTCTCCCTTCTCTGGGTTTATGACCATTGATTTATGGCTTTTCACCTCTTCCACTAAAGAGGTACATAAGAGTGAATATTTCCCCATGCTTTGAATTTTGTTTTTTCTATATGACTTGCTTTGACCAACTGGAAAATGTGAAGTTGATAGCATGCTACTTTGACCCAAAGTATAAGAGGCGGTAACATTATCTGTTTGTTCTCTTGCAATTCTGTCATCACCGTGAAAAGAATATCTCCAAACTAATTCACTGATCTAAAAGGAAAGACTTAAAAACAAGTGAAATAGAGCAAGACAGAAATATGACCTAAAGAAATAATAATTGTTATATGAAATACGATTTTGTACAGGTTGATGCATAGACTTACTGTACAAATAACTAAATAATGCATATATTCTAAATTTCAGAAATTTAAGAGAGAGATGCATGGAAATAATGCAGTCTTGAAAATAATGATTCATATATAATTAAATAATGGTTTGTATAATTAATCAATAATAATTTATATTTAATCCCTTTTTCATAGATCACAAATATTATTAAATATTATAGAAAGATTTCCTACCCACAAAGGAATATAAGCATAAGTATCTTTATCATAAATTTGATATACATAGGTACCACTTAATGACTCCTTTAGAAACACTGATAAAATTCCATTTATAACACATTATAAAGTATCCATATATATCTGTCTGTGTGTACTTCAACAATGCTATTTATCCCTGCATTAATTTCTTTCAAGGATTCTGATGTAAATGGAACCTCATCAAGCACAAGAATAATCTCCAAAAATAAAGTAAATCTTACAGGATACCCTCTACAGATGGTGCTTACATGTTTACTTACGATCTTAAAAAACTGTGAAAGAAAACACAAGAATAGGAGATTATAAATTTTGAATCAGTGAAAAAGTCTATGGCAAATATGAGCATTGTGTCTATCTCTGAAGGAAATCATAGTTGATTAACTGACAATAATAGTTTTGAAGTGCAGAATGAAAATATTATACAGAGAAAAATTGAATAATTATATCATAAAAAATCAATGACTTAGAAAATAAGCATCATTTATCTAATATGCACAATAGGATTTCCAGAAAGAAGAGATTTTAAAGAGTAAATTCTTTCCTGAGTTAAATCTATTAAGACTATTCAAAATTTATCATGGTACAATGTGCAGAGAATAGATGCATTTTTTCAAATGCCTACACTTTGGAGATAGATACATGAGAATAAGAAGGAAATTAAATGTGATAAAATTCTATTTGAATAATATTAATGCAGATGTTCAAAATAGTTTTAAGTAATATATCCATAACTCACTAATAATTCACTTGTATTTCCAAGTTTCAATACTGTGGCTTTTATAAAGGTGGAAACTGAATTTCAGGAAAAAAATTCACTGAAATGTTATTTAAACTATAAAGTTTATATAAACTTTATATAAACACTGATATAAAGGACATTTTTAAAGCAGTTTCATCTCACGTATTTTCAATATTATATATTTTTTCAGATTTCATAATCTTTTGAAATATTGTGGAAATCTAATTTTATTGTTCTGTCTTAATTTTTTTCATTATAAGCAACTTTAGAGTGTGCCATTTGCATTTTTTATCTTTTATAGATGAAACAAGTATAGCTACTCCCAATGTATATATATTTTTTAATTTTTAAAAATATTGTATTTATTTGAGAGAGACAGAGAGAGAGAAAGATAGAAACAGAGAGTGTGCGCACAGACTGGAGGAGGCAGAGGGAAAGACAGATTCCACACTGAGCAAGGATCCCAATGCAGGGCTCAGTCCCATAACCCTGGGATCATGACCTGAGCTGAGGGCAAATGCTTAACCAACTGAGCCATGCAGGCACCCCCTAATTTATATTTTTAGAAAATGATAATGATGAAATTATAGTAGCACGAAGAACTCAATGAGGCTATATTTGGGGATTTAACATGCTAAGTCTACAAGTAAGCAATGCTTGTTGAAAGCTTTTCATGTTTCTTTTTAGTTGCTTCAAATGTATTCTCCTTATTCTCTATCCTGTCTTTAAGAAAGCAAGGCTTCTCACTGTTTTAATCCCGCCCATCTTGCCTCTAGAGTATTCATAGTCTCCAAAAAGCATTCCGTAATTCTTCCTTAAATATGGATCTTCAATGAACTGAACCTCCTGATACTTATGTCTTTATGTGGTTTTCTTTCCACTGAATCTGGGCTGGAGTGATGTATTAAAATGATACGGAGGAAACTGACATTCATTTCAGTTGCTGTTATATAGTAAAAGAAAGTTGAAAACACTGTCATCTGTATAATAGGAAAGTAAGAACATAAAAATAAATTTGTGGATTTGACTAAGGATTTTACAGACAAAATGTTGAAAATGTCAACTCTAGGGCGCCTGAGTGGCTCAGTGGGCTAAAGCCTCTGCCTTCGGCTCAGGTCATGATCTCAGGGTCCTAGGATGGAGGCCTGTGTCCAGGCTCTCTGCTCGGCAGGGAGTCTGCTTCCTCCTCTCTCTCTCTCTGCCTGCCTCTCTGCCTACTTGTGATCTCTCTCCCTGTCAAATAAATAAATAAAATCTTAAAAAAAAAAGAAAATGTCAACTCTCTAGAATATATAATGTAGGATCTATAATATGCAATGTGTATTGTATAGGAAATAATGCAATATATAAAGTATAATAAATGCATCATATACCATATATAATAGATAATACATCTACAAATATGCACATTTATGCATTTATATATGTTACATATATACATACAAGAACTTGTATTTTTAGGGCCTGTTTAGCCTCAAGGCTGGCATAGGCATAAGGGGCTCTGAAACTCCCTGGTGATTTAGGCATCTACATATCTAAGACCTCCTGGTTATTGAAGCCTTTACAAGGCCTGTATTTACCAAATGAGGGCAGATAAGTCAAGGAACCATCTGTACATCTTGCTTCCTTGCCCCAGTTCCTAAAATGTGTGGGCATTTCATGAACTGGGGAGGGGGCTAAAATGTTATCTCACCCAACCAGGAAAATTACCGTGTAACTCATGCTTGCTGTTTGAAACGTATATAAACCCCTAGACCCTTGCATTTGGGGTCCTTGCTGAAACCCGCTGCACCAAGCAGATGTTTGGACCCTAGCTAGCTGGAAACAAACCTCGCTGTGTGATTTGCATTATCCCGAGCGTCCTCAGTTCCTCTTTGGGGAGACGGTTGACATAGGACTTTAACAGTATATCTAATTCTGTACTTTTAGTTACATCAGAAAACTGTCTATTTGCTTAATCTTCTGTTAGGTTTTCTGTTACATGCAGCAAACCTCATTCCTCCATTATAAAACTTTCAAAAGGTTATTCCTTGCTGTATTAAGTGAGAACTTTCATAAATTCACTACCACATATATCTCCAACCTCAGGTTTCAAAATTCTACAACTGATTTTTTTTTCTTTTAAAAATTTTATTTGTTTGACAGAGAGAAACACAGCTAGAGAGGAACACAAGCAGGGGGAGTGAGAGAGGGAGAAGTAGGCTTCCCGTTGAGCAGGAAGCCTGATGTGGGACTCGATCCTGGGTCTCCGGGATCATGACCTGAGCTGAAGGAAGTCGCTTAACCAACTGAGCCACCCAGGCACCGGTACAACTGATTTTCTAACCAATCTGTTCCCTAAATTATATAACAATAGAAAATCATCATACTCTTTTAAAGTAATTATTTTGTGTAGATAAATTTAGAAGGCTCTTATTTTACATTCCTCTGGAAATGCAGATTAAATATCAGCACACAGAATCTGGGAAGTTTTCAGTAAAGAAACCTGAGTGCTTTCAGCTAAATGTTTTCTAAATGTATTTGACCACGTAATTCTTATTCAAGTAACTCTTTGTATCAATACTCAGCATCAACATAATGGGAGGCATGTTTTGTTAAATGCTATGTCTAAGTACATGAAACTTCTCAGTCTCCTAAACATGTTTTTTCTCTTCACTTCAAGGATTTGTTGGAGTGTCCTTGTTCCATTCGAATGCCCATTTTTACTTGTCCTCATCTGGCACACTGTTCTTCATCACGTACAAACTTGTTCTGGTGAAGACACAGAATTGAGTCTGTTCTCAAGAGCCAAACCTAATTTTACAAATAATCTTAGGATTGTTTTAGAAATGAATTTTTTGGTGGACATTACATAAAGTACATAAATGCTGATTTCAATTCAAAATTCCTAAAACTATACAGGACTAAGCAAGGAATTTGAAGCTTTAAAACTCAAAGTATATTATAACAAGGTATATTTGTGTTAGTGTGTGTGTGTATGTGTGTGTGTTAACACAAATATGTAAACACATGCACACACAGAGTCAAGCTTTGTTTTATACTTTTCCTTCAGTCTTTCAATCCCAAACAGATAGATACATATTCTTTATCCAATAGTAGTCTGAACAATCTTATCATTAGACCAGTTAGATCACATGAATTCCGCCTTAGGTGAATGTTGACTTCAGATGATTATTCAGTGTGTCTTGGTAGTAAAATGACATGTCTTAGGATTTTGTAGTAGAAAAAATTGCTTCCACGTCGTATTTGATTTTCAACCTGAGGTAAATTGATACAAGTAACACACTAGAGGGTCTTTAAGCAGAAAACTTATTACTGAAATGCAGTGATCAAACAGGAAATATTTTAGTCTTCACACTACATTATACTGTGACTAAGTATGAAAAATAAGATTAATCTCATAATGAGAAGAAGAAAATTACAGGTTTCTTCTAAGGAAGAATCAAGTGGATATAAGGGAAGTTACTTCTCATAGAAATATCCCAAAGGAGGCACGCCAATGGCTCTATCATTTAAAGCATCCGACTCAATCTCAGCTCAGGTCTTGATCACAGTGTTGTGAGTTCAAGCTCTGCATTGGTACTTACTAGTTATTGTATTAAAACTTATCCTGGCACTCCTCATATTTATCTAACAAAGATATTTAGTCTCTTTTGCTTTTGCTCCACACTGTTATATACAACAACTGACATATACTGCCCAGGATTTGATTAATAATTTATTCAATATGTTGGCCATATGTTCATTTATAAGATTTCTTGCCACAGTAAGAAAACAGCTCAGAATATATGCACACACACACACATACACACACACAAGCAGGTGGACCCATATGAGAAATGATCATTAGTATTTTACCCAATTCAATCCACCTGAGTAGGGAACTGAGTGTACCTAGAAATAATTAGATTATGAAACATTGTTGCTTGTCTAATCTTTGTCTCATACCGTTTTTAGTTTAAAAATCTCTAAATGGTGAGCTATGTGTTTTGAGATATTAAACATTTGTTATAACACTGGATTCATTTGTGATTTTTCTAGAAAGTTAATTTATACATTATCCAGATAACTGACAATCTGGGGCTTACCTTGCTTTAGAATCAACTGATTATATAATGCCATATTATATAATCTATTGGTATTTATTTATAACTGTGTGCACTGACAGAGCTATTTTACAGAAGAACTATCTGAATCCTAGGAAAATTATGTATGTTGTCAAAAGTATCATAGCTAATAACTCTGAATTCAATATTGGACTATACTTCTGCCATAAATGTAATATATTATAATCTTAACTCATATGCTCTGCTTTTTTAAATAAATCACAAAATATATTGAAATTAATACTGTATCATTAATAATTATAAGAATCATTACTGAGATTTTACCATATTAAGATACTGCATTAAGTAATTTATACAATTTATAGTGTCTGCAAGTCATATATTTACCCTGGAATTTGATTTTCATGGGAAAAAGAACCAATGCTGAGCCTTCTCCAGATGATCAACACTTGAGTTATAACTGAGCTGAATTTTACTATCTGTAGTATTTGTTCTATTTCATTTCAATTTTCATATTCTAATGATTATTTACTGTAGAGAAGGGGAACATTTTTCAGTTCTGCTGAAATAATCAAAATGTTTGTATTAACATGCTTTATTCTTTATGTTGCTATTTATTATTCAGTTCACATTTACCTTATAAAATATGATATCTAGCACAGAAGACAATTTTTTATAGGTCTGTACATTTCTAGTTTTCCTACCTTTTCCAATTGCTTTGTCTTTCCAATTTATTTTCTGTTCTTTCTATATCTGTCTCAGTCTAACTCTTGCTGTCATTTTCCTGCCCTTGTGCTCACCTTCTGGTTCTTCCCTTCATATTCTCAATTTTGTTTGGATTTATAGATTAAACATTTACATTTTTACATGACTATTTCCCTTTCAGGGTGAACAACTTAATATACTATAATAATGGACATTATAACAAGCATCCATGACTTACAGAAACATAATACAATCTAGAGATTGTGATTTTATATCTCAGGTCTCACATCAAAAAATATATATCTATCAAAGAGGGTCATATAACTAGTAGTAAGAGGAGGATTCCTGGTCTCTCTTCCTTCAGTCCAAAACCCAGAAATCTCTTGGAGAATATGAGGTCTGAGGGTGAGCAGAAACAGACAAATGAGAGCAGGAGAGGGGAGGTAGAAGACTGTCAGGGAAGGATAAAAGAGTTGATTCTGCTGGTAATTGGGGTATTAATGAATTCATAGCCACTGCAGAAAAAAATTGTTGTGGGGCAGCTATTTTCTGGATCATTTCTACTCGCTAGGTAAATTCCTCAAGGTTTCCAAATACATTACAGCCCCCTCTGAATGCTGGACAAACTACTTATCACCATTGATCAAAGCTGACTTTGAGGGCGTCCTTCAGGTGCCTCCGAGAGCGATTTGAAACAAGTACCACATCCTGGTTCCCTTGTGTTTCTTATGGCTGCTAGTGAACATCAATAATATGAATTCCATTTTAATTTTTCTGTAAGGGATCTTATTTATAGGGCAATTTCCAGTGCGGTGTCTTGTCTCTATGAAATGATTGCCAACTCAGGCAGCCGTTAAAGTTTACTGCTTAGGCCTTCCTTCAAGGTACAATATGGATATTACTTTCAAAAGTAATTTGGAATAGGGAGTGAGAAGAGTATGTTAACTCTTTGCAAACACCCTAACTTAGGGAAATTCTTGCCTTTCGAAATGATGTGATGCTTTTTTTTCTAAAGGAACAGAAGACACGGCATTAAAACTTACTTTTTACTGACCTATGTATAAATTAATGATGTTCCACTTTCAAGTGAGCATTACCTCACAGAATTTCAGTTGTTAATTGAAGGAAATGATCATTTTATTTCATTTCAGCTTTCATGCCAGTACTGTAACCCACACCCACACACTGTGATAAACTACATAAGCTGTCACATTTTTATGTGCTCTCTCTTCTTGAGCAGCGGCATATTTCCACTCAGCAGCCTGTCTCCACACTCCTACACACAATTAAATAATGAGATTCCCCAGCTATAACCTAGTTAAAGGTTCTATTCCGAATGGAACCTGATCTTTCAGAGTTCAAATCTGTTCATCTAAAGCTTCAGGGAACATATGGCTACACTGAACTAATTCCTAAGCATGATATTACACTGAATGTTGTATTGTTTCTGCATTCCTCTTTTTTCCTATTGCAATTATGTGACTGATAGAAATACAGTCTTAGAGTGACACTGTGGGGGCGGAGTCTAATCTGGTCCATTTCTAGATGCAGAAAGGACTTCTCTAGCCCTTTGGACTTAGAAGGGAAGAAACTTCACACTGAGGCCAGTTTAACTGTTGGATCCATAAAAATAAAGTTCCAACCTTTGTTTTATTAAACTGAATCCCCCATCATCCCAACATTATATTCTATAGCACTTGTTCTGACCTTCTGAGTTGCAGCCTGAATGAAATTACCATTTTATATCATGCTTTTTTAAAAAGGATGCCTGGAATATGAAAACATTTCCTCTTAATTATCTCGGACAATATGTGTCATTTTATCAACCATTCCTCATGGGCCATTCAGATTCCTCCTAGTGTGTTTGCCTCTTCTGTGTATTTTATCTCATCAATATTTATTCTAAAATGTATTGTCCTTATTTTGGAAAAGCATTCTAATGTGACCAAACCACAGCTCCTTCTGGTTACTCTATTGTCAAGGACTTCTGCAAAAACCGTATTAACACAGAGATTCCACTTCCCTTTCAAAGTTTCTTTTCCTCAACAGTATCAATTCAAATAAAGTCTGTAATATTTTTAGTTTTCAAGTTCTTTTGCCCATTCATTATATTTAATCTTGCTAGAGTAAAGGTAATTTTCTTCCACTTTGATGCCAATTTGCCTAGTTTGTATAGTTTATCATAGTTAAATTTATTTTAATTAGCTGTCATCTAAATGTTTGGTAACTAAAAATTTTTTATCTATTTTCAAATAATTGAAAGTAATCTAGAATATGATGAAGAAAGATCTTTTTAAGTCAACTCAGAATCACCCAACATGCTGAGATAACGTGTACGGGATAAAAACCCCAATAGTACTTTCCTTATTCAGTTCTGATGTCTCCATCTTATCTGCAAGGCTAATTTAGTACATTTACTTCAGGTTGTTAATAGGGCATATAGAATTTCTAATCAATTTTTATATACAGAGAATACCTCAAAATTTTGAATATTCTTATTTCCAGAAGTCTCTATATAGTCTCTAACTCCTTAAAGTGTAAACAATAAGAACAGTAAGAGGAGTACAATTCCTTGGATGCTACTAAAAATTAGCTTATTGGGAAGTACTAAAATTCATAGTTATCAACTTTTACTTGGAGTAACAGATTATACTGTGTTAAATCCTAGGATTTAGACTAACCAGTCAAATGTGTTTATTGAGTCCCTACTCTGTAAAAGGCACAATTGTAGGCATAGTGGTTACATCAACGAACATAAGAGAGAAGTATACCTTTTCTCTTTATTAAGGCTTTGAAGAACATAAAACGGGGTAGATATGACTATACATATTTCCTTAGCAAGGCTAGTTGAAAATAAATCTTCTGCAACTTATATTTGATCTCTCATTTGATAGACCAAGAAGAAGAAAGCCAAGTAAATATCTGTGGTGTGAAATTTCCAGAAAAAAAAAAAAAAGAGGTCTAGAGATAAAAATTTATTTTCTCAAAGAGAAGAAGCAATACAAAGGACCTGAGAAACAAAAAGGCTGGTGGCAGGAAGTGCGGAGTTGGTAGTAAATCAGAACAGATAACAAGGCAAAGCACAGGTCATATAAGAATTTGTAGACGTGGTACAAAGTTAGAAAAATTTCATGTTTGCAATGGGGAGTTTTAAATAGAACGCAACCTGATGTTATTTGAGTCTCTAAAAGATCATTCTGGCTACTCTGTAATAGATAGTTTGCAGGGTAGCATGAAGGGAGGTATGGAGATCTGATGGAATATTGTATCTGGAATCTGGCTGTTGGTGGCTTGAAAAAGATTTACAGTGGTATAAGTGGTAATATTTTGATTTTTTTGGAAATAGATTTGAGAGGACTTTCTGTTCAACTGGATGTAGAATATAAGGGCAAGATATATATGATTTATGGTCTAAGTGGATAGATTATGATGTATTTATCTACAAGTAGTTTTGTTTGTTTCTAGGGTGGGGTGTTAAAATGATAATAATATGGTGTAGATGATATCTTCATTATTTTGGCTATCTAGTATCAAAAACACCTTTTTGTGATTGGTTCTTAGGCAATGCAGTACATATCTCCCACTATAAAATACACAAGAGCCAAAACTTCAATTTCTGTAGCTAACCTGTGTCAATAGTGTGGGCACAGGACTAGTGCTCTTGCAATCAGGAGCATATATTCTCGATTTTCACTCGAGATTATAATCAAAAGAGTTTCCAGCATTAGTGAAGTATCCTCTCTGACAGCAGTGGCAGCTGTATTGTGTTTAAGTTCCCTAAGTGACAGTAGAAGTAGTGTTAGGAGCAACATCTAGGGTAAGGGGCTAATTGTATTAGTAGTGCCTTAATAATGATAGAAGTGGCAATATCTAAAGTTCTGACAAGGTGGCCAAGGTTTGATTTACTAGATATTACTCCAGTGGTTTCTCTGTTAAACCAGCACTGTGGTGTGATTTTGGGTGTGATCCCAAGTTATGTAACTCCTAAGAATGTGTCTCTAAGTATCCTAACAATTTTGTGAATTACTCAAGGTCTTTTTTTTTTTCCTTTTATGCTTTAATTTACTAGAGACAACTTCAGTGCTTACAATTAAGAACTCTTAAAATATAAAAATTGGAATTAGAAGTACAAGGTCCTAAGGCAAGTGAAGAGAATCTGTAATTTGTTATCTGCTTGTATTGTCACCAAGGGTAGTGATAATCAGCTAGTACACCATGGCATAGCTCTGAGGAGTTGAACACTAATGATTTCAATAAACACTTAGTGAACCTATAAATTGAACTAATCCTGCAATTAATAGATTTGCAGAATCAATTTTTTTAAAGGTTTTTCTTAACACTGTGGCTATAACCAATAATAGACCTTATAGTGAAGTCATAGAAAGACCTATATATATGGGCATGCGTGTGTGTGTGTGTGGAGACAGAGAGAAATAGGAATTAGAAGTTCTATGCAAGATTTTACAGATTTCAGAATATCCTTGTGTTTATTACATAATGAGCCTCTCTTAACAGCAAATACATGTTCACCTCTTCTGTCTCATGAGGATTATCTTACATTGTTAAAACAAAACAAAACAAACAAAACAGAAATGACCTGGCACAAGAGAGCTCTTTTCAAAGAAAAAATAATTCTCTAATGCTTGTATCTCCAAATATAGTAGTTTGAAAACTGATTCAAGTGAAGCTTTGTCATTAGAAAGAGTGTTTTAAAACTAAAGATCTATCTATCCGTCTATCATCTATCATCTCCCATTTAGTTTCTACAATTTACATGGAGCCTTCAAGATTAAAAAGCATAGTCCATAACCTAATTCCATGATTTGAGTTTTTTAAAAACATAGACTCTTCAAACAAATGTCAGTTAGTAACTTGAGAAAGGACCTTAAGGTAATATAACAAATAAAATTACTATCTATTAGTTTTCTAGGCCTTTCATAGTAAAGTGACATAGAATTGGTGATTTCCACAAAATGATAAATCCAATACAATACTGGGCCTAAGGTAAATAATACATTTTAATGACAAGAACTTCAAATATACTGAATGGAATTCCTTACATATTCTTTTTTAATATGTTTGATTGATCAGCACAGAAGGTAATTAGATTTTGGAAAATAGAAAACTATGGCCTGTATTTTAAATCCAGTCCCACATTTTTTAAATAAATAAAGAGTTATTGGAACACAACAACTATATTTATTTTCATATTGTCTATGGTTGCTCTCACAGTACAATGGCAGACATAAGTTATTGTGATAGATTTGTCCTGGTTTACAAAGCCTAAACTATTTGGTAGTTGGCCCTATGAGGAAAATGTTTGCTAATTCCTATATAAAATTAAGCAAGTAATGTGTGAGATATAAATTAACAACATTTTTTTTTTTTTTTTTAGCATCAATTAATGGCTTGCTAGCATGATCAGGGCTGGCAAGGAATAACTTTGGAACCTTTAAGACAAAAGTTTTGGGAAAGTGTTATGGAAATTATCTCTTAGGTCAAAATATGAGTCTCATGAGACTTGCCAAAACTTCTATCTAAGAAATAGGATCCCAAAATCAATTAGACTAGATGAGTTGCCTTGTAATTATCAGACAACTAATTTCTAACTATCTAGTCCTTGTTCAATGGCTGTTTCTCTGATAAGAAATAAAAACTGGGATCTTCTGCTTAACCAAGTTAGCAGACAGTCAGTGTAATCTAACCTTCCAGAGATGGACTTTTCTCTGGATTCCCTAAGAAAGTACTATATTCTTCAGGGGCCCAGAAACCACATAATAGCTGTATTAAATAAATTACATAGAAGTTCCACCATGGTTTTGACAGTATACATTTACAGTTTGTATTTGTTTTTTCATTAGCCAGTGCTACTCTCAGAGAGCCCTCTAAGTTTGTTTCATGAAATTATTTTATCACAAATATTTTATAAAACACAGTATTGTATCTAACCAAAGAAAAACAGGAAAAACAGGACAATAGGCTAATTGTCATGGAATTTATTTGCATTACACAACCTAGAAGCAACAAGTATTCCAGAACATTCTTGAACTTAGTTGTGGCAGAGAAAAGACCTTCTGAGTTTGGAGTTCTATCCATATTAATTTCTTTTTGTTTTCATTGAAAGAATACATGGTTCGGGAACTAGAAAAGAGAGATGGCATATGCTCAACATCGCACAAGATAATTTCACTCGGAGTTCTTCTCCGGGAAATTATAATTCCTGAGGAAATTAGTTTCCATTTGCAAACTTAACATGGGGCTTACTGAACTAGAAACTGAGGCTGTATTGCTGGACATTTTTTGCTTGTTTCTCTTTCTCTCACTCTTTCACTCTTTTTTATTTTATGTTTTTTTCTTTCATTTTTTTATCTTTATGGAGAACAGGCAAGGGCAAGAAAAGAAATGGAGTATGATTGTGGCTGAAGTAATCCATTCTGACTTTCAAAGAGAAGTAGGCTGCTATTACAGAAGGAAGAAAAAAATTATATGAATGTACTTCAAGAAATTGCCTCTGTATATCTTAGTACAGCTTGTCTAGTAGTAAAAGTTAAAAATAAAAATCTCTAAAGGAAGAAAAACAGGAGGTTTACAATACTCCAAAGAGGATATCATACTCTTTGATAAAGAAAGATGACTGGCTAATGATCAATCTAAAGTTAAAGAAAATATGGAATGAATAGAGGAGAATGGCAATTATAAAATATAGATTCATTACCAGTGGATAATATTATAATTCATGAATTTTTTTAAAAATATTTTCTTTATTTATTTGACAGAGAGAGAGATCACAAGTAGGCAGAGAGGCAAGCAGAGAGAAAGGAGGAAGCAGGCTCCCTGCTAAGCAGAGAGCCCGATGCGGGGCTCGATCCCAAGACCCTGAGATCATGACGTGAGGTGAAGGCAGAGGCTTTAACCCACTGAGCCACCCAAGTACCCAGAATTCATGATTTTTTTGTGTGTGTTTTCTTCTTTGTGGAGTTCAAAAAAAAATCTGTATTATTTATATCAAATAATATTTCCCTATATGTTATCTATTAATTTTATGTATATATTGCCTTAGAGATAATGAAATTACAACTTAATCCATAGGTTAGAGAATTTTTAAGATGAAATATGATAGAACTAGAAAAATAATAGTCATCACCAGGATAAACTATATGTTCAGCTGAATGCAATAAATAATATGAATTTGTATTTTCTCCCTTTTGGAGAGCTAAAGAATGTCTGTCCAATGTTATGAAACATATTTGAATTATGTTAGATAAGAACCATTTTTATTTGTAAAGATCAAACGTGTATGTTTTCATTAGAAAGTCAATGGTGTGGAATATACTTCTTGTCTTCTCCCTTACTTTTTCTTTTTTTCCTTTTCCCTTTTTTTTGTTTCTTTTATTTTTCTATTTTTATTTTATTTTTTTAAAGATTTTATTTATTTATTTGACAGAGAGAGAGATCACAAGTAGGCAGAGAGGCAGGCAGAGAGAGAAGAGGAAGCAGGCTCCCTGCTCAGCAGAAAGCCCAACTCGGGCCTCCATCCCAGGACCCTGAGATCATGACCTGGGCTGAAGGCAAAGGCTTAACCTACTGAGCCACTCAGGCACCCACTATTTTTATTTTTCTAATGCTCAGTCGCAATGCTTGGGAGAACCCTTACTTTATTAATCATTTTTTAGAAGATTTTACTTATTTGTCAGAGAGCGATTAAGACAGGGAGCACAAGCAGGAAGAACAGCAGGGGGAGACAGAAGCCCGCACCCTACCTAGCAAGGAGCCCCACCCAGGACTCAATCCCAGGACCCTAGGATCACAACCCCAGCGGAAGGCAGAGGCCTACCAGACTGAGCCACCCGGGCATCCCTTACTTTCAGGGATCATTTCTATTATGTATTACTTTATTAATCTAAATAGGGGGCAGAGCCTCCTTTTCACAATAGAAGCAGATCAGTCCAGATACTTATTCAAACAACTTAAAGAACGAGTATGGACACCTGGCCTACTAACCTCTGACAAGCAGGTGTTCTTAATCAGGGCTTTATTTATTTATTTATTTTTTAATATTTTATTTATTTGACAGAGAGAAACACAGCCAGAGAGGGAACACAAGCAGGGGGAGTGAGAGAGGGAGAAGCAGGCTTCCTGCTGAGCAGGCAGCCCGATGTGGGGTTCGATCCTGGGTCTCTAGGATCATGACCTGAGCCGAAGGCAGTCGCTTAACCAACTGAGCCACCCAGGCGCCCCTTAATCAGGGCTTTAAATAAGAAAAAGGGGGCACACAGATTCTCAAACTGCCTAAATTTTATTCTCACATCCTTGGCATTTCTAGTAAGAATTTTTTCTTGGTGACAGTGTCAGTGATGCTAATAATCACTGGAAGTGCCTTCCCAATAATGCGTCTGAATATTAGGCTGAAGCATCTATAGTTCAATTTCCTCAAGGAAACATCCTGAAGGGAGATTTGGTTATTTTTCTTAGACATTGGCAAGCAACCTTCCCAGGCATTGGCTGCTACTATCAAAATGTTCTTAATAAAGTCCTTTTGTGTTTATTTTAGCCAGATGTCAATTAGCCAGATCTCTAATTTTCACACACACAAAAAATTGTTACTGAGAGATGCAAATGTGGACAGAAATTTGATTATTAGTACTAGTCATAATACTCTTAGTGGTCTCTCTGAGGATGAAAGTCCAGCTGGAATGAGTGAAAGATAGAATGAGTATTATGAAATAGAATAAGAATAGACAAATATTTCAGTTTGCTGATTATAATGGGAACAATAAAAAAGGATTTTGGGCAAAGTTTTGATGCAAGGAAGAGAGAATATTCATAGTTGCAAAGTCTTTTAAATGTTTAAAATAAATAAGGTATAAAGTCAAAATTATGAGTTTATTAAAAAAGGATCTCAGCCAATTCTTACTGCAATAAAAGGAAGACAGATCTAGAAATGAGATTGGAATCAAATAGGTTAGCTTAAGTAATGGTGGGAAGTTAGGTAGCTTTCTTCTGATTTCATGTATATTCTTTGTGAAGAAATTAACATACTCTTTGGCTAAAAGGGAAGTGGAAATAGGACATATTGGAATAAGGAAAAGTTACAAAATATCTTAAGTAATAGAAAATTAATTTATTAGAAAAGTGATGGTTTCCATATTTAGTTGGTCTAAATATTTTCCTTTTTCTTTTATTTTTCAGATGAATGAATATCTACAAATATATACTCGATTATCTTGAGGAAACTCACCTGGATTGGAGACATGTTCTCTTTCTGACTTAAAAAAAATGACTAAAAAAAAATTATTACCATGTTAACATTGCTGCATCATCTCCCACCTAATAAAATAGGTGGCACCGCTATACAAAGCAGTGCAGGAGATATGAAAATAAAGAAACAGGTTATAGGGGTTGTGAAGACAAAATATTCAGAGAAATTGTGAGTTTATCTATATGATTCTAAAATTCTAACTTTTGAAATAATGTTTTTGAATAAAAGAATCTGTAAACCATTTTGGATTGTCTTCAGCTGTGCTTCTTCCCTAATTCTTTTCTACTATACGTGTTTTATCAGGTCTTACTAAATTTTCACTATCATCATTATAATAACAAATTATAAAAAAGTTAATTACATTTATGTGGATAGCTTTACTGTAAATAACGATACATGCATTGATCAGTATAGCTTGTTAGCAACTCTATGAATAAACATCATGACTATTTCATTTCAAAAAAGGATAATTCTCAAGTTTAGACTTTTTTATAAAGCTCGCCTTCCCCAAGCTTATAGTACACAAAAAAAGTATCTAATACATTCCCTTTGAATGAGGTGGTGTAAATAACTGTTCTCTGCTAATACATTAAGGGCTACAATTGTTTCCCATGTGCTAGTTGGTAGACTATGTCAGCAAACCTTCCTTCTTACTCCCCTAATACTGTTATAAAGAGGGAAACAGCCATCTTGTTTTCTCATCACATCAAGATTATATGAAATAGCTTCTGAAAGCTGTTGACTGCATGGGATAAAGCACTTTTACCTTTTTCAAGTCTTTTTTGAGAAATGAAATAGCATAAAACTGAGTTCTATATTCAAAAAATACAATTGTGGAGGCACATAGCACTTCAGAAGATCTTGTCATCTACAACTTATTTCTAACAGTTCTCTCTAGCTTTTCTTTAAATGTATGTGGACAACAAATATGGATCATTTCAATTGAAAATGCTTACAGTTTCCACAGAATAGGAATAGGTAAAAATGTAAGAAGGAAAGCATACTGCAGAAGAACCTTGGCCTTGGTACACTGCAGATATCTTCAATTGCATTTATTTTAATTACAAAATTGTTTCTCAATGTGGTGCATTTATTTTAATTACAAAAATGAGGAAGATGGTTGTAAAATATACCAAAAATATGAAGCAAAAATAAATACTGATTTAGGCAATTGGAGAGAACCTGGCCATTCTGAAATATTGCATAATAATGCAAACGTGTTTTGAAAATGAAATAAAATGTGGTAAATGGTATCTGTGCAATTAGGGTAAAATTTTTTTTCATAAATAGCAAGTTTTTAATCATCTTGAAGTGACCAATATAGCATGCCTATATGGCTCAGAAGGTTAAGTGCCTGCCTTCAGCTCAAGTCATGATCTCAGGGTCCTGGGTGAGGCTCCCCACTGAAAATAATAATATACCATAGTTAATTAATTAATTCTACTCTTAAAACCAATATTACACTAAACATTAACTAACTAGAATTTAAATAAAAACTTGAAAAAAATAAATATAACATAAAAATAATAAAAAAAGAAAACATGCTAAGCAAAAGAAGCCAGTAACAAAAGAATATGTATAGTATTATTCCATTAATCTGCTATGCCCAGAATAAGCAAATCTTTAAAAATAGAAAGCAGATCAGTGGTTGCTTAGGCCTAGGAGGTGGATTAGTAGAAAGAATGGAAGAATGATAAGTAAACCTGATAACTAAAAAACTAAAGATTTTATTTCTTCGGAGAGGTTTTTTCTAGTCATTTTTACAATATTGCTTCCCATCCCTATTCACTCTCCTTCTCCAAAAAATGATATTATTTTTGTATCACTAGGATCAGAAATAGTTTCTTTTCTTTTTATAAGATTTTATTTATTTGACAGAGAGAAACAAAGCTAGAGAGGGAACACAACCAGGGGAAGTGAGAGGGAGAAGCAGGCTTCCTGCTGAGCAGGGACCCTGATGCAGGGCTTCATCTCAGGACTGGGATTATGACCTAAACTGAAGGCAGACGCTTAACAACTGAGCCACTGAGGCACCCTTGAAACAGTTCCATGCATTTGTTGGTTTGCTTCTTTATGGCCGTAAAGAGAATAGATAATTAATATTCTAGTGAATGTATGAGTTAGTGACTAAATAATAAAATCATGTATGGTTCTTTATCCAAAATGTAGAGTTACCCAATCTAAATTTGGCCATCTGTGTATGTCCATATTCAGTCATAGACATTTATGAAGATAATATTGAGAAAATAGGTACTCTATTTTGTTTCATGCAATCTATTAGTAGCTATTATTGTTTGTTAATGCTTGTGATTATTAGAAAGAAAACCAGTTTTGTTTTGTTTTGTTTTATTTATTTGACAGAGAGAAACACAGCTAGTGAGGGAACACAAGCAGAGGGAGTGAAAGAGGGAGAAGCAGGCTTCCCACCGAGCAGGGAGCCCGATGTGGGGCTTGAACCCGGGTCTCCGGGATCATGACCTGAGCCGAAGACAGCCGCTCAACCAACTGAGCCACCCAGGCGCCCCAGAAAACCAGTTTTGTGTGGGCTATCTGCTTTAGCTGGTAACCATAACAAAAAACATCAAACATAGTTAAGTTTTTTTATAAGTAAACTGAAATAACTTGGAATAGGAACGGTAAAACTTAACTATGACCACAAAACAACAAATGGTGCTATGAATAAAGTTAGTCTTCTGCATTCTTACTACTTTCTCCATGTTCTCCCACTTCATAGTGCTTTCTTACTTTGGGTGTCTTCATGTATAATTTTCTGAAATTCTGAAGTTCTGAGTTTCTCCTCTACTTCTCAGCTCTTGTTCCTCAATATAAAAAAATAATAAAACATATTTATTAATCGTTCTTCTATTAAGGACTTTGTCATTCCACAACAGTGTAAGAAATCAGTCACTACACTCAGATGTTTGAAAATAGAACTTCATAACCAAAAATTGAGTACATTTGAAGCATTTAGAAAATTTCATGTTGGGGCACCTGGGTGACTCAGTTGGTTAAGCGACTGCCTTTGGCTCAGGTCATTATCCCGGAGTTATGGTATCAAGCCCCGCAGTGGGCTCCCTGCTCCGCGGGAGGCCTGCTTTTCCCTCTCTTACTCCCCCTGATTGTGTTCCCTCTCCAGCTGTGTTTCTCTCTGTCAAATAAATAAATAAAATCTTATTTATGACCTAAATCTTAAAAAAAAGAAAGAACATTTATGTTACAAAGCATATGTCTTGTCCTTTTAACACCATAAGGATTATAGCCTCTTCATTTTACTAAAGTTCTAGAAATTGATGTCTTTCATGTTCCACAATCAAGAAGGAAACATCAGGTGCAGTAGGACATATGCCAAAGTTGTCAGGAAACAACACTGTTACTTAACCAAGAGATTAACGGGAAGTAAAACTGGACCACATCTGTGTTAAAGAAAGCATTGCATGGGAGGAGGGTTCTGAGTCATTACTCCTCATGAATCTACTAAAGTTTCTGGTTACAATTGTATTTAAAATATTTTATTTATATTCTTAGAAATTGAAACTACAGATAGATACAGATGGTAGATAAATGATAGAAGATAGATGATAGATAGATGATGGTAGATGATAGATATAGATAGATAGATGATAAGTAGATGGATGATAGATAGATCTAATGTGATTCACACTGAAACAGAACACCTAAACATAAAACTGAAATTATAAGCCCTTTAAGGAGATACTTGTATTCTTATTTTTAAGAAATTAAGTCATTCTACCCAATGGGAAGGAACTATTTCTGTTTGGGGGATTTGCTTATTTCAGGCCTATGATTCACTAAGCCTATGGTTTATACTACCCTTTGTGCTACAGAAAAAAGAAAAGAACTTATTGGCCGTATATAATTCTTCAAGGAAGTATATTTTTAACTGGAGTGAAATTCAATTAACAGAAAGAAAAGGACAAGTATTTTGCAGATCCAGCCATCTCTACAACCCAGCATTTACTAAGGCTTTAGGCCAATGATGAAATCATCAATGCCTATCTTAATAATGTGAGGACATCCCACAAAATATTCACAAGAAATGACAAAAATAAGGATAAGGAGGGGCGCCTGGGTGGCTCAGTTGGTTAAGCGGCTGCTTTCGGCTCAGGTCATGATCCTGGAGACCTGGGATCAAGTCCCACATTGGGATTCCTGCTCAGCGGGGAGCCTGCTTCTCCTTCTCTCACTACCCCTGCTTGTGTTCCCTCTCTCGCTGTGTTTCTCTTTGTCAAATAAATAAATAAAATCTTTAAAAAAAAAATAAGGATAAGGGATGGTAGGGTTAGAAGTAATAACTCTTAGAAAAGTGGCAGTTTGACTTTTAGCTTTACTTATCTCTCCTACCTTTATTTTTTTGAAAATCAAGTGATTGATAAAAGAGCTAAAGGAAAAAGCAATAAAATAAAGTTATTTGAGAGATTAGAGAGACTTCATCAAAATTTTATAAATTTTTATTGTCATTTAGATCAGAAAGTTTTTTGTTTTTTTGTGTTTGTTTGTTTGTTTGTTTGCTTAAGTCTGTGGCCTAATTTAGTTAAATGGAAAATGTAGAAGTACTAGCAAGATACTCCCCTTACAAATTTGACCTCCTTGGAGGGATGTGCAAATGAGAAATAGCTTTGATGCATAATATAAAAACTAACTTTTATTGTGATTATGAATAATATTGCTATGAGCAATTTTGTTCAACATTTTCATTTAAAAATAAGTGTGCCCTATTAACCTTGAGAAGTGGATTAAATTAAAATGAATATTTCTTGATCATTATACATTAAACTGAAACTTTAATTAGCTAACCTCGAATAGTTCAAAACCAATAGATTTTAGATATTATCCTCAAACATTCAGCTTGGTTTTCTTCAATGTAATAATTTGTAGATGAGTTCATGGAATTTTTGCTCCCAAAGCATTGAGGTAGTCAGACTAGCTTCTAAGAACAAACAGATACATTTTTTCCCTTTGTTTATAACTAGAGTGTAATCTCTCTGAAAGGGAAAAGAAATGAAAATCACAATATCACACTGAAAAGCAAACTAGGAGGGTAAAATCATATGTTAAAAAGATTGAGAAGCCTTTATAAAAATAAGAATATTGATCTGCTTATTTATCAATCAGGAAAGCATGTTTATATATGAGACTAGGCAACAGATACAAAGAAAAAGAGTAGTCTTTCTTGTCCAGCTGAAGGGCAGGCATTGAAAAGGAAGGTGATATTAGTCTTACAGTGTTACTAAGGTAAGCTTAGTAATGAATTATATCTATGTATATATGTTTATATATGTATATATATGTTGGGACCTCCTGGCGCCCGCTAGTTTGCGACCATTAGTGGAAGTTGGCTGGGGTGGCTCTTGGGCATCTCCGGAATACCTCCTCCTATGTGACCTAGCTGAATCTTCCCCCTCGCAGACTGGTGAACTTAGCCCCCCCAGCAGTCCAGCCTGAAATCTGCCTAAGGCCTTAGTGATAGGCACGTAATGAGTTCCAATTGGCTCCTGCTACTTTTACTCCCTCCTTTCCTCTCTATATAACTGTGTCTCTCATACAATAAAGCTGAGATTGCTACACCTTCACGGCTGACTCAACTCCCGGCTCCCTGTGGTTTCTTTCCTGGTTTCAGGGTGGGTAGCCGGGCTGTGGACACTTATCATCTCGCTCAGTCCCCAGAGTATTACAGGCTGGTCCAGTTATCTTTCCCCCACACCAGTGTTGTGGAGAGAGCAACGTATATATATACATACACAATATATATATACACACACATTCATGTATATGTGTATATATAGAATGATTTTATATGATATATTTAATATAACAATATATAAATATACATTTAAATCATATATAATTCATATATATTATAACATATAATTATATATTATGTTTATATGTTGTATAGACATATAATACATATAATATTTGAATCAAAATTATTTTATTTTACACCTCAACATCAGGACTTCTGTTTCATTTCTTACATCCACTTATCATTAAACTCAAGTTAAAAGTTTTGTGGGTGCCTCGGTGGCTCAGTTGTTTAAGCAGTTGCCCTCAGCTCAGGTCATGATCCTGGAGACCAGGGATCCAGCCCCACATTGGGCTCCCTGCTCGGCAGGAAACCTGCTTCTCCCTCTGTCACTCCCCCTGCTTGTATTCTTTCTCTAGCTGTGTTTCTCTCTGTCAAATAAATAAATAAAATCTTAAAAATAAGTAAAAATATAAAAATAAAAGTTTTGAAAATATATAGTGGAGATCATTACAGCTCTAGAGAAATTTTAATTGGATTAAGTATCTATAATTAGAAGAGCTTAAATTTTAAAAAAGTTAAGATCAAAGACTAATAGCCATAATATTTCAATAGTATATCAATATTCAATATTCAATATTGATATTATATTATGCATCAAAGCTACTTCTCATATGCCAAATACCTAGAGATAACACAAACGACCACAAAGGAAAGCACACTTCTAATTAGGTTAATTTTTAGTTGGTAAACATCTAGATAATGTTAAATATAAAAATAAATTTTAATTAATTATTATTAATATGCATATACAAATGATTTCTTAAAGATCAGTGATCTTTTATGTATTACCTTTACTTGTGTACTACAAAGTAAGTACTTAAATATACTCTTCCTGCTTGTGTCTGATAATAATACAATGTTACTCAAGTTGGGTGATAGAGATATAAATTTCAAAATAATGAAAACCATTCTTAATATTATGGAAGTTATTGTAGCAAGACCTATATAAATGTGATATACCTAGACACTAAAATATAATATAATTTGATTTCATTATTTGATTTCATTTAAAATTCTGTTTATTTGAAGATTATGATAGGCTTACTATGAGTACATAAAATAGTATCAGGCAAGAACAAGAAGTGAAAGGACTAAATATTAATAATTTATTCATATACAGCATTAGATTGTCATTTCTGAATTATGTTTCAAATGCTTAAATTATCAAGTCTCCAAAAATAGGGTAAAAGGATGAACCAACTTAGTTATTATCAGGAAAGTTGAAAAAAAATTGATAATGGTGACAGGATTGGAATAGAATACCATGCAATGGTAAGAACCAAAATTAGTTTTTCAGAAGTGAGGACATTTAGCAAAACTATGTAGAGATTAAATTGAATCTTATTAGAACAGAAAGAAAGGCACTCAAAATATAGAAGATCTAATGTAAATATAAATTGGTAATTCCTGTTTCAAAATGGCTTTTGATCAATTCAGAAAGCTTATTTCTGAATTTTCTTCTTTCACTTGCCATAAACCAGAATTTGTCTTATTTTTGTCCTGTGTGTGTGTGTGTGTGTGTGTGTGTGTTTAAAGATTTTATTTATTTGACACAGAGAAACACAGCCAGATAGGGAACATAAGCAGGGGGAGTGAGAGGGAGTAGCAGGCTTCCCACCAAGCAGGGAGCCTGATGTGGGGCTGGATCCCTGGTCTGCAGGATCATGACCTCAGCAGAAGGCAGTCACTCAACCAACTGAGCCACCTAGGCGCCCTGTCCTGTGTTTTATTAAACCTAGGTGATATGTAACAAAATAATCTTTTGCCTATTTTTTGAGTTTTGATATGTTTTTCTTCTAATTCTGTCTTTCTGTAAGCAATTGCTTGAAGTTAACAGTTTGTTATATTCAAATTCAGGGAATGAATTGAAGATTAGTTACATGAATACAAAAAAGTTTTTCTAATATTGTTAGATATTTTCTTACTATACTTTTCCAGTGTTGCATATTTTAACCATATGAAGTTAAGAAAAAAGCTTTTCAAACCACTTTAATTAGTATCTGTAACTTCTAGAATTATATAGATTTTAAATATTTTTATCAAAGGTTTACCTATATATATTCAACATTTAGCTTATGAAAACATCTTAGTAGTATTGACTTTAAGAGATTTCTCAAACTTATTATGATATGCATCACTTGGCTGGTCTTTCCGTTTGGTAAATGTATTTAGAACTTAACCTTCTTGAATCATTTCTACTCCTTCCCATCATATATAAATTCTAATTAAGGGTAAATAATTTGTTGTTTTTTAATCTCTGGATCTTGATCTTATATTATATATAACATAATACTATGTCATTAAAAATAATGGTGGGGGTGCCTGGGTGGCTCAGTCATTAAGTATCTGCCTTGGTTCAGGTCATGTTCCAGAAGTCCCAGGATTGAGCACCCCATTGGGCTGCCTGCTTGGCGGGAGGCCTGCTTCTCCCTCTCTCACTACTCCTGCTTGTGGTCCTTGTCTCGCTGTATTTCTATCTGTCAAATAAGTAAATAATAATAAATAAAAATAATAATAAATTAAAAATTTAAATAATAATAAGGCTGGTGGCAGATGAATGTAAATATCAATGTATTTTTACAATCTTTTAAATTCCAAACACAAGTGACATATGATGAGAAATATTATCTCAGTGTTTGAAAGGGGATGTGCTCATTTTTGCTGGGTTGTGATTTGCTAAATCATCTTTGATTGCCTTCTAAAAAGGCATTAAAGTGTTCTAAATCATATTCATAGATCCAATGCCTTTTTAAAAGATTATGAGTTTTGGTTTCCATAGATCTTGACATTTTGCAAATGGATAAGCACTTTAGAAAATCGAGTTATGTCAATTGTACAAATTCAGCTTCCAACAATATTACAGTTACTTTTAACATAATACTTAAACTTAAAATTTGTGAGATACTATATTGATATTACCTTTTCTTTAAACATTGAACCCAAGGTCAATTGCTTGGACTGAAATTTCAAAGTCCAACACTTATATAAGTTAGGAGCCAAAATACATTTTATGGGAAATTTGTCATAAATGTTAATGAAAACATAGACTTCCTTTCATTTAGTGTGAATAGTCACATATTTCACTAGAGAAGCTATTTTTACTTTTGTGTGCTTTCAGGTTCCCAGTAAATGCTAATTATTACAGAGTATACATAGTCTTTCAAAACCTAAAAAATTCTGAAACTCAAATCATTTGTCTGTAAAAACTGGATAAGATATCGTGTGCCTATAATAAAATAAAATAGCAAATAGACACTGTATATTGTATTAGTTAATGTAATGCATATTTTTATAGCAATTTCTTAATTTTGGTAATTTAAAAAATGAGAACTGTATCTCTGTTGACATAACATTTCAAGGCTACTGTATTAAGCAAGCACCTTTCTATCATATCATGTTTCTAGACTCCAGGTTGCTTGCTGTACATTTTCCAACCCTTAGATCTCTTTGTTGTCAGCTGATACAACTGAATAGAGTGTATGAAGTAGGAAAAGTTTCTAAAAGTTTCCTCATGGAAATAATGCTTTTCGGTGTGTTTTGTCTTCTACGGTGAGAGTTAGTTACATGGCCATAATATATGCTAGAGAGAATGGAATATAGTCTGTGAATGGAGAAGGAGTCTGTGATATTGAGAGATATCTCTAATACCAAAGAGTGAGCACAGATTTTTGGTAGAGAGCAGAAAGTCTCCACCACAGGTCTTGATAAATTATGCAGCCAACCACTCACAATTTTCCCTTTTAACATTCACATTCACCATTGTGTTCCACAAGCTACATTTTAAGAGTATTTCTTGTTTTCGTTTTTGTGTTTGTGTTCTTGAAAGAAATTAGAGATGATGCCTGGGTGGCTCAGTTGGTTAAGCAACTGTTTTCAGCTCAGGTCATGATCCTGGAGACCGGGGATCTAGCCCCACATCGGGCTGCCTGCTCAGCAGGAAGCCTGCTTCTCCCTCTCTCACTCCCCCTGCTTGTGTTCCCTCTCTGGCTGTGTTTCCTCTCTGTCAAATAAATAAAATCTTAAAAAAAAAAAAAAAGAAATTAGAAAAGTAACATTTTTTTCTTCCCATTTTACTTAAAGGAAATTATAATGACAAGGCACGCTCTCTCTCCCTCTCTCTCATTCTGTGTGTGTGTGTGTGTGTGTGTGTGTGTATGTGTGTGTATGTGTGTACTTCCCTCTTATTAGAGGCCGTTTGACTAAATTTATGGATTTATGTCTACAAGATTCCAGGAAACCTCTCTTTTAGATGGAACAACTGCAGATTTTACTAGGCTACCTTGGAAAGAAGAATGCACTTAAAATCCATACAGATATAACAATAACATGTTGTTAACATATTAATATAACTAACACTAAATTATTTGTCTTTTTAAAGATAACTTTTTTTTTCCTATTTTTTATTTTTTTTATTTCTCAGGGACCAGGAGCTCTTCTTTCTTGTTCATTTTTAATCGTTATTTATTGTTGTCAAGAAACATAGTCATCACCTCCATTACTTGATTAAAAATAGACATAATATGTACATTTATTTTTCTCTCCCTTCTCTGGCCAGAATCTAAAAGATTAGCGCAAAAAAACCAGAGACACAGTGAGCAGAAGAGAAAAGAGAGCAGAAGGATCAACGCACATTTAATCACAGAAGGTTTCCAGCCTGAAGCAGATCCAAGCTGTTCAGGAGGAGAATAATTAATGATATATCAAGTTCACAGTTTTGAATAATATCTTAGTTTGAACATTCTAATTACTGAATTGGGACTGCTTTATGATTTAGAATTGCTGAAAGTTTTTTGGCTTCTAGTTACAGAAATATCAAACACCAAACCACTTACAAAGAATTTGAAAATCATATATATACATATATACATACATGTATGCACATATATATGCGCTGGGGAATGATTAAGGTAGTACATGAATGCCAAATGAAATGTTAGATAATAGAAACAAACTCATTTGATTCCAAGATTTAAGGATTGATAGATATGGTCTTTGGAAGAGTTAAAAACCAAACTGTGATTATATGTTCAAGAAAATGAGAGTGATCATTTAAATAATGTTTATAATAGCCCTAATTTGGACATAACTCAAATGACCATTAAGAAAAGAATGTATACATATTTGTGATACTTTATAAAATGGAATATTATATAACAATTAAAATGAATAAACTGATTCTCTATGAGACAACATGGTAAAAACTTGCACATATAAAGTCTAGTAAAACAGATCATCAAATATGATTCCACTTACATAACATTTTTTAAAAAGACAAAACAAATCTATGGGCTTAGGGATTAATATCAGTGGTTGGAAAGGTATGCCACCCCAAATAAATATGACCACCACTTAATTCCTGCAACCCACGAACATAGCCTTAATTTCAAAAGGATTTTTAAGATATAATTAACTCAAGAATCAGCAGATGTTATCAATCTCGTTATCTAGGTGGGCCCCAAATCCCAGGACAAGCGTCTGTATAAGAGAAAGAAGAAACGTACAGAGGAAAAAGAAATGTGCAGATAGAGGAAGAGATTGAAGCTAAGGAGCAATAAGCCAACGAATGCAGGGTGCACAAGGTGGGGGAGCCAAAGGAAGGAGTCTCTGCTAGTCGTTGAGGGACTACATCCCTGCTGACATCTTGACTTCAGACTTGCAACCTCAAGATGTCTTCAATTTATGATAACTCTTTGCACACATATTAATGATAACGTTTTCTATTCCTATATTTTTAGAAGTTTACCACAAAACAACACAAATATCTTTAGTAATAATGAGCAAGAGAACTGGATTAGATGAGGGAAGCTTATTGATCACTTTAACATTTATTTGCCTTTTCAACAAAATGGGCTATAGTACATAGGGCCCTATTACAGACAAGTTTAAAATGAATGCTGTCCTATATACAGAATAAACTAAAGTTCTAGAAATGGAGAAAACATGAAATATAGATCTTTCTTTTTTCTGGCACCTCGTATTTTTAATGTTTCGAACTCC
>PITA01002629.1:94220-157034 GCA_004023965.1 Spilogale gracilis | reverse complement strand
ACAAAGTTCTTCTCAAGTCTCTAAGGTAAAGGTTAAGGGGAGAGTAAATGGCACATTAGGTACCTCATAAAATGTGCTATTGACTTTTTTAAAGTTTCTAAGATTACTTAAACCAACAGTAGGTTTTCAACAAGCAACTCATATGTTGATGAGTGCAAAATGATACATGGCACTTTGCCTTTAAAACTTCTTTTAGCAGTTATAGTATATGTCTCTAAGGATGAGAGTTTTATGAATTTGGAACAAGCACTAGGTCATTCGGCCTCATGATATCTTTGTAAATCCAGTGGCAGGTTTCAGCTCTGATTTTTCTTTAGGAAATGGACAAGGAGATAAAAATATATTGTTACTATAGTGCAATGACAGAAAAGTTTTCTCATAATTGTGGTTGAAGGACTCAGGTCAAAGATATAAAAAATTAGCATTTGTTTAGCACTTTATAGAACTCATTTGCATATTTGAGTCCTCCAATAATTCTGTAACATCGGTAGGTTTTCAGATAGATGAAAATTTCTCAAAACCCAAGTGTGAGGGAATTTCCCAAGGTTTATGAGAGTATTGTAAGTTTTTAAAACAATTCCAGCTATGAGGCAGAATATCATAAACTGTTTTTTGTTTTCTAAATCTAGTAAATTCAAAATACAAATTCAGAAATGTTAATAATGTATAAAGAGTTGTTTAATTACTGCTAGACACATGCAGTAAGTAATAATAGAGCTATCTTTGGGCACCTGTGTTGCTCAGTCGGTTAAGCATCTGCCTTCTGCTCAGGTCATGATCCAGGGTCCTGGGATAGAGCAGGGATCTGCTTCTCCCTCTACCCCTGCCCCGACTCATGCTTGCATGCATACACTCTCGCTTTCTCTCTCACTCTGAAATAAACAGACAGAGAGAGAGAGAGATAGAACTATCTTTTATTGAACACCTCCTCTGAGCTAAGCACTGTGTCAGGTGCATAAATTATCTCCAGTCCTCATAACAATGCTGCAACATTTTACCTTATTTTGCAAAAGAGGAAATTGAGACAGGAGAGGCTAAGTGAGGTGCCTAAAGCTTAATAAGTAACCAATTGCAAAGACAGCATTCAAACTCCTATCTTTCTGATTCCTAAATTATTTTCATTACCCCTTTTTTAAATGACTACAAGGATGTTTACTTACAGTCATCAATTATTAGTCACTTTAGACTTACTCATTTATACACATGTAATATCAGTTCATTCATTTATACGACCACACACACTGAAAACATTTTTCCCCCCAGACAGATTATTTCTAGGGCCTGGACATTAGCTAGATAATGCATATAAAATGGAGAAAAATGGGGCGCCTGGGTGGCTCAGTTGGTTGAGCGACTGCCTTCGGCTCAGGTCATGATCCCGGAGACCCGGGACTGAGTCCCACATCGGGCTCCCTGCTCGGCAGGAAGCCTGCTTCTCCCTCTCTCACTCCCCCTGCTTGTGTTCCCTCTCTGGCTGTGTTTCTCTCTGTCAAATAAATAAAATCTTTATAAAAAAATAAAATAAAATGGAGAAAAAATATCCCTATTATGGAGTTTGTAGTCTAGGCCGGGAACTATATCAGTGAACAAATAACTAGAATATGCCTGTAGGAACTAACAGGAAGTCATCACTGCCTCAGCTGTGCTTTGGTGTACTAATTTTGAATGTGTTAAAACCTTTAATGAGCAGCACTTAATTGATTTATTTGATATTATTTAATGTGCTTGTAGGTAATGAAAAAAGTAGGCTTTTTGTTAAAAGATTTTATTTATTTGACAGAGAGAGAGACAGCACAAGCAGGAGGAGTGGCAGGCAGAGAGAGAGGGAGAAGCAGGCTCCCCACAAGGCAGGGGGAATCCGATGTGGGACTTGATACCAGGACACTGGGGTCATGACCTGAGCTGAAGGCAGTTGCTTAATCAATTTAGCCAGCTAGGCACCCAAAAAATAGACTTTTAATAAATTCTTTTCCAGGGGGACACCTCGCCGGCTCAGTCAGAAGAGCATAGGACCATTGATCTCAGGGTCATGAGTTTAAGCCCCACACTGGGCGCAGAGATTATTTAAAACAAAACAAAACAAAATAAAAACAAACTAAAAAACAACTTTGAAGAAATTCTTTTCCTTTTAGAGATGGAAATTTCACAATAAACTCAAATAGTAGGTAAATGCCATAAAGCATTTGGAAGTTTGTGTAATCACTGATGTGGCTAGGATAATTTTTTCAGTTTAATAGTTGTGACTATTCCAGTCCTCATTTTAACTCTTGGTCACATGGTTGTAGCTAGTATTTATAACTACTGTCAATTCCATAGTTCCTTTGCCCTCAGCAAACTCCTTATCTGGTTCCTTGCTGGGTAGGATGACTTGACCTTCATCTCAGGCCATAGTCCTGCCTGAACTGGGTTGCTGTAATTTCTCCCTTGGCTTAAAATCACAGGATAGGGGAGTGGTAAGAGCACTTTGAGAGGTCTTCCACAATCCAGACATGGTCTTCCTTACCTGCCATAGTAACCCAGCTTCCCCTGGGTAGTCAGGATCAGTCACCGTCCCAGGAATGGTAACCACTGCTTTGCCTGTTGATTCATCAGCATGAGGAGCCCAAAGTGATCAGGGAGCAGTCTCAACTTCCAGCTTAATGGGACATAATTGTGTCCTCTGGGGGAAGCATTCCTCCCTTTGGAACTGAGACTTGTATACTAACAGAACCGAAGTCACGAGGATAAAAGCAAAAAGTTTGCTAGTGGGTTACCAGGGATAATAATGAAAGGAGTCACTCCCCTTTCCACCCCCTTTAATTCCTAGACCCATGTATTCTGTCTATAGGAGAAAGAGCACACCTATATTATTATCTGATTTAGAGCATATATTGCCTCTTGGAGAATGTTGGTTGCCTCAGCTACACAAGGTATGCCATATGTCATTTAGTTGGTGCCATAAATGAGTCTTCAAAAAGCCACTCCACCTTCTATCAAGTCAGTGACTTTAGGATGAGGGAGGACAAGGTAAGATTTACAGGATGATATTATAAGAAATACCATGGTGGTGGATAAGCCATTCCATAAATCCATCAATGGTGGTTTTGGCATAAACTTTACGTACAAAAAAGGAAATTCTATATATAGAGTAAGTGTCTCTTCTAGTGAGAACAAAGTTCTAGTCTTCCCATAATGGACGTAGTCCAACTTAATAAACCTGCTCCCAGCTAGGTGACAGATCCCTCTCAGGGAATGGTTCTGTATAAGAAGCTCAGTTTTGATTTGCTCTAGCAACAAAATCGCATCTGGAATAGCAGCCATGATTGGAATCTAATTGAATTTACAGTAATCCACTGTCATTCTCCAAGATCTACTCTACTGTCTTCTACAGGCTCTCCCTAACTCATATTTTACTGGTCAATAGGCAATGCATTACAGATGGAATTTTTTTCTTCTTGATGTTCACATGGACATCTTTTTAGATACTTAAAGAATTCTATTAAAACTAGAAGGAAAATTGGAGAATATTTTTCTTTATTTTTTTTAAAGATTTATTTATTTATTAGAGACAGACAAAGCTTGTGTGTGTGTTGTGGGGGAAGGGCAGAGGGACGCATTCTTCAAGCAGACTCCCCGCTGAGCATAGAGCCCAACTCAGGATTTATCTCACAACCCTGAAATCATGACCCGAGCAGAAACCAAGAGTCAGATGCCTAACTGACTGAGCCACCCTGGCACCCCAAGATAGTGTTTTTCTTTAAAGCACTACTTTGGCAACCTCAGCCATAAAGGGAAAAATAAGCACTTCTGTCTGTTTATTTATAATAATAATTACATTTATATGAATTTATCCTCACAACAACCAACATGTTAAATATGAATCCCATTTGTTAAATTGGAAAACTGAGATGGAGTGAAATTAAGTGACATGGTCCAAGTCCCATAGCTAATAGAGTAGAGCAGGGTCTTTGCCAGATTTCTCACTCCAAAGCTCTTTCTCTTTATTCTACAGCACATTCTAACACAAGGGATTATGTTATTCTCCTCCCAGCCCATGCTCTCGTATTACATGACATAATTTTATTCTTAAAAGGGATATAAGTAGGAGGTTAATGAAAATAAAGTTTTATGTTGTCAGGCACTTTTAAACTTTTTGTTTCAACATGCATTTTGAATTTCATAAATACTTTTGTAGCATTTACCTCTTCCATGTTTTCTGTTCTTCAAAATAGAGGAGAATAATGCTAATGATTCTTAGTTAACTTAATCAATTCTTATGAAGATAATATCTATAAAACAAGTTTGAACATCTACAGTTCCATATATGGATGCAATTATTATTTATTGACTCTTCAAAGTTTGTAATATGGAAAAGTTAAAACATATGCAAAAGTTTCAACAATTAGTAACTCATAATTAATCTTGCTTCATTTTTTACATATGCTTACTTACATATGCTTACTTATTCCCTCACCCACCCATTTCCAGATGATCTTAAAGCAAAGTCCTGGATAATTTTATTAGTTGTAAGAGTGTATATCTTCCCCAGATTAAGAATCAGCAAGAATGTCCTGATGCATATCATTGATCATCAAGCAACACATTGTATGAGGTGGGGTCACCCAAGGTTTCATCTTCAAGATGTTTATAATCCTTTCCTGAAGTGTATTTTCTCAGTTTGGAGGCTTAGCTCCTGAGGAATGTTTCTTAGAGCTACTAAAACAAGGTAACTGATCAACTCTCTTGATCATACCTATAGAGCGAAGACTGATGAAGGTCCTTTCATAACAACACTGAAGTTTTTGCTAGGCCATCCAGCTTGACTCTTATAGCTAATTGCAACCATTTTTCTAAATCTGATCAATGGAATAGGAGAAGTGATTTCTGCCACTACCAGGTCTTTTCCTCAAGGAAACTGGCATGCCTTCAGCTTGTTTTTTCCTCTGACTTTCTGGTCTGGATACAAAAGTGATGGTAGAAGCAAGAACCCCCCTTTGGACCCAGAGACAAAAGCCACATATTGAAGATGGCAGAGCTTTTTTATCAGCCCAGAACCACCTTTTTGGACTATTAGGTGAAAAAGATAAAATGACACTTTTCTTAAAAAAAAAAAAAGACACTTTTCTTTAGACCACTGTATTTTTAGATCTCTTTGTTTCAAAAAACTTAGACTATACCATAATTAGCTAATGTATCCATAAAATACTGAAACTGAAACCAAATGATTAGGTTTTTTGTTTGCTTTTTTAAATAAACACCCTTTGTTTATATAAGACCCATAAGGGTGCCTGACTGGCTCAGTCAGTAGAGCCTGCGACTCTTTTTTTTTTTTTTAAGATTTTTATTTATTTTGACAGAGTGAAACACAGCCAGAGAGGGAACACAAGCAGGGGGAGTGAGAGAGGGAGAAGCAGGCTTCCCGCCGAGCAGGAAGCCCAATATGGGGCTCGATCCCTAGTCTCCGGGATCATGACCTGAGCCGAAGGCAGTCGCTCAACCAACTGAGCCACCCAGGCGCCCTGAGCCTCTGACTCTTGATCTCAGTGGCGTGAGTTCAAACCCCAAATTGGGTGTGGAGCCTACTTAAAAAAAAATCTGAAGAACACCCGTATTTCTAAGAAGTTCAAGGGCAGAGATTATGCTTATCATTTTTGTATCACCAGGACCCTATTGTTTTTGTATCCCTAGAGATATATAGAAATAACAATAAATATATCCTAGGATTTACAGATATTTTTATTATATATTTGTATATACTATATAGTATTATATATTATTTATGTTATATGTTTATGTTTATATTATATTATAATAAATATATCCTTGGCTATATATATACAAGGAGCTTTACTTTCCTCAAATTCCTCTTCCAACATCTCCTTAAGTCTTATAACTTGGATTAATCCTATACTTAATAATTTCTTTCAAAAGAGAAACTATAGAAGCCACAGATGGCAGCACTGACTTCCCTAAAATCATCTGGCAAAAGGAAAAGCCTGTTCTAGCTCTGCTATTATTCTTTTACTACTGTTCCATAAGCAGTCTTTGGAAACACAAACAAAAACCACTATCATCTGACAAAGAAATAGAAAAGATGCATCTCTACTCAATTTCAGTGCCTGATCTTATTGCCTGGTCCTTTTTTGTTATCTGACTGCTATGAATTGATGTTTTTAGAAATGTGAAATTTCCTATCTGATATGTGGTTCCATTTGCATAAATGTGAATAAAAGGTGAAATTTGAGTTGTAGTGATGTTGATGTAATCCATTGATAGAATATGTCATTTTGTGAAAGCAGTCTTTTTTTTGTTAATTTACTTGTTTATATGAGAGAGAATCCACGTGCACTTGTGTGCACAAGCATGTAGGGAGAGGGGCAGAGGGAGAAGGAGAAGGAAAGTAAGGAGAAGGAAAGAAGCAGACTCCCCACTGAGGGCAGAGCCTGATGTGGGATTCCATTCCACAACCCTGAGATCATGACCTGAGCCGAAAGAAATCAACAGTTGGACACTCAACCAACTGGGCCACCAGGCGCTCCTTGTGAAAGCAATCTTGATATTAACTAATAATAATGTCATTTCATTAAAAAAATTAAAATGGTGTTTCTTTCATGCAGCTAACTAGGAACTTAAAGGTAGTTTCATATTTAACACTAGCTGTGGGCCTGATTTTTTCATTGACTGACTAGGCTATTTTAAGAAATTAAAATTGAGTCCAATGATTAGGAGGGTTAACCCTAGGTAGAACTCATTAATTATTACTTGACAGTCACTGGTCATTAAAGTAAATAGGGCACCTGGGTGGCTCAGTCGATTGAGCAACAACCTTCGGCTCAGGTCATCTGGAATTGAGTCCTGCTTGGGGCTCCCAGCTCCACAGGGAGTCTGCTTCTCCCTCTCTTGTTCTCCCCTCTCATGCTCTTTCTTACTGTCTTTCTCTTAAATAAATAAATAGATAGATAGATAAATAAATAAATAAAATCTTTAAAAAATAAAAAGTAAAACATACCGAGTAGGTTTTATTACAAAATCCACTATTCAGGGCTGCCTGGGTGGCTCAGTCGTTAAGTGTCTGCCTTTGGCTCAGGTCATGATCCTGGAGTCCTGGGATTGAGCACTCCATTCAGCTCCCTGCTTGGTGGGAAGCCTGCTTCTCCCTCTCTCATTCCCCTGCTTGTGTTCCCTTTCTAGCTGTGTTTCTCTCTGTCAAATAATTAAATAAAATCTTAAAAAAAAAAGATACATTCTTCAGCAAGATAATAGAGTTCTATTAACATATTAAAAATAATTAAGCTGCTTTTCTCCTTTCAGTGTACCATTTGATGAGAAGACTACTTTTGTCAGAAAAGAGGAATAAGTCCAGTTTTCTTTTTTGCTTGTACTTTGCTACTGACATTCAAGAAAGTATATTGGGTAATTTTAAAGCTAGCAATTATAAACCATATAGTTTGTTCAAAGCAACTGTAATAACTCATGTTTGTTGGCCTAGGTCATGAGAGCAAACTGCTTGCAGTAGAAGTAAGTCAATTATATGAAACAATATTTTTCTAGGTAATTAGGATAATAATTATGAAGGGATCTAATATTTAGCCACTAATATCCCTCAACGATTAAATATTTGAAATAGCTGCTATGCCCTTGGAATGAACTTTAAAGTCTTACCTCCTGCCAAGTCGGATGCATTATGAGACAAAGATGATGGTATGTATGTAGAGATCTAAGGAGGGTGTAGAACCATAACTAGAGAAGCAATTTACCCATTATTACAAAACAAGCTGAGAACCCATAGCTTTTAATATGTCACTCTTTTTTTTTTTTTAAGATTTTATTTATTTTTTTGACAGAGAGAAACACAGCGAGAGAGGGAACACAAGCAGAGGGACTGAGAGAGGGAGAAGCAGGCTTCCCGCCGAGCAGGAAGCCCGATATGGGGCTCGATCCCCAGTCTCCGGGATCATGACCTGAGCCAAAAGCAGTCGCCCAACCAACTGAGCCACCCAGGCGCCCAATATGTCACTCTTAAAAATGGGCTGGTATAGCATTTTGCAAGATTTTTGAACCTAGGTTTTTTCTTTCAAATTATTTTCACACAAAACGTAATACATACTATAAAATAGATAAGTAAAGAGTTTCCCTTTGTGGTCCATATATCTGGGGACAGGAAGGGAAGCAGAGATCTCATGCAATGAGTTCCTCCCCCAACAGCTTCTGCTGATCCCTATAGTGTCTCTGAAAATCTGCTCCCCAGATCTTATTGATCAGAATCAAACCAACTGAATCAGCACTACAATTTCTTCTCTGGCCAAAGGTCAAGAAGTTATTATATCATATGATGGAGTATTGAGGCTAATGAATAATAAAGGTTCGCTGATTGATAAAAGTTTGTCTATTGAGAAAATTTGGTTCACTTGAAATGGTGGTGTTTGAATACCAATTGGATGCCCTTTGTTATTTATACTTTTTTTTCCATAAGTATAAAAGTAAATACTTTGTCTTCATAGCAAAGTGAATTAAAAATGGAATGATTAGCTACAATGCTGTAATAAAACTGTGTGGTTGTGGTACCAAAGCAGACACATAGATCAATGGAACAGAACAGAGACCTCAGAAATAAATCCATGCTCATATGGTCAACTGATCTGTGACAGAAGAGCCAAGAATACACAATGGGGAAAGGACAGCCTCTTCAATAAATGGTGCTGGAAAAACTGGACAGCTACATGCAAAAGAATGAAGCTGGACAACCTTCTTACACCAAACACAAAAAGAAACTCAAAATGAATTAATAAAGATTGAGACTCCTGGATGACTCAGTCAGTTAAGCGGCTGCCTTCAGCTCAGGTTGTGATCCCAGGGTTCTGGATTGAGGCCTACACCAGGATCCCTGGTCAGTGGAGAGACTGCTTCTCTCTGTCCCTCTGCTGCTGCCCTCTGCTAGTGCTCTCTCTTTCTCTGTCAAATAAATAAATAAAATCTTTAAAAAAATGAATTAAAAACCTAAATATGAGACCTGAAGCCATAAAACTCCTAGAAGAAAACATAGGCAGTAATTTCTTTGACATTGGTCATAGAAACATTTTTCTAGATATATCTTCTAAAGCCAGGGAAATAAAAGCAAAAAAAATCTACTGGGACTACACTAGATTAGCTTTTGCTAATAAAATAAAAACAAAAAGCTTTATTTTTTATTAAAATTAAAATATTTTCACTAAATATTTTTAATAAAATTATAAGTTTTTTATTAAAAATAAAGTAAAAAGCTTTTGCCCAGTGAAGGAAACCATCAACAACACAAAAAGGCAAACCAGGGCATCTGGGTGTCTCAGTGGGTTAAGCCTCTGCCTTTGGCTCAGGGCATGATCTCAGAGTCCTGGGATCGAGGTCCATATTGGGCTCTCTGCTCAGCAAGAAGCCTGCTTGCTCCTCTCTCTCTGCCTGCCTCTCTGCCTACTTGTGATCTCTCTCTCTCTCTCTCTCTCTCTGTCAAATAAATAAATAAAATCTTAAAAAAAAAGGCAACCTAGTGATGGGAAAAATTTGCAAATGAGTTATCAAATAAAGGGTTAGTATCCAAAATATATAAAGAACTTGTACAAATGAACACCCTAAAATGAATAATCTAATTAAAATGGGTAGAGGACCCAAATAGACATTTTTCCAAAGAACACGTACAAATGGCAAACATACGCATGAAAAGATGCTCAATATCACTCATCAGGGAAATGCAAATCAAAACCACAGTGAGATATCACTTTATACTCTGAGAATGGCTAGAATAAAAGAGACAAGAAATAACAACCGTTGGCAAGGATGTGGAGAAAAAGGAACCTTCGTGCAACTGTTGGTGGGAATGTAAATTGCTGCAGACACTAGAAAACAGCATGAAAGTTCCTCAAAAAAACTAAAAATAGGATTACTATATGATCCAGTAATTCCACTAATTACCCAGTAATTCCACTAAATACCCACAGAAAACAGAAACATTCATTTGAAAAGATAAATGCACCTCTATGTTTGTTGCAGCATTATATATAATAGCCAACATATGGAAACAACCCAAATATCCATCAATAGATGAATGGATAAGGTAAATGTGTGTGTGTGCGCACACATGTGCATGTGCAATGGAATATTACTCAGCCATAAAAAAGAATGAGATTTTATTTATTTATTTATTTATTTATTTATTTTTTGCCATTTGTGATAAATGGATGGACCTGAAAGGTATTATGCTGAGTGAAATGAGTCAGACAGACACAGGCATATACTATATGATTTCACTTATATATGGAATCTAAAAAACAAAATTAAACAAACAGATACATAGGAAAAACTGACGGTTGCCAAAGGGGACAGGAGTCGGAGGATAGGCATAATGGGTCAAGAGGAGTGGGAGACATGGGCTTCCAGTTATGGAATGAATAAGTCATGGGAATAAAAAATACAGCATAGCGAATATAGTCAATGGTATTGTGATAGAGTTGTATGGTGACAGATGGTAGCTACAGTTGTGGTGAGCTTGTCAAATCACAATGTTGTACACCTGAGACTAATGGAACATTGTGTGTCAATTATACTTCATTAAAATTTGTTTATTGGGGCGCCTGGGTGGCTCAGTGGGTTAAGCCTCTGCCTTCGGCTCAGGTCATGATCTCAGAGTCCTGGGATTGAGCCCCACATTGGGCTCTCAGCTCAGCAGAGAGCCTGCTTCCTCCTCTCTTTGCCTGCCTCTCTGCCTTCCTATGATCTCTCTCTCCGTCAAATAAATAAAATCTTTTAAAATAAATAAATAAATAAATAAATAAATAAATAAATAAATAAATAAAATAAGATTTGTTTATTTGCCCTGCTGGTATGAAGAAACGGTATAAGTCAGCAGTAGAGACAACTAAATTATGCTTTGTGAATTTAAATGGGGGAATTACAAAATAGTAGTAAAATTTATCTTATTTTGGGACGCCTGGGTGGCTCAGTTGGTTAAGCAACTGCCTTCGGCTCGGGTCATGATCCCGGACACCCGGGATCGAGTCCCACATCGGGCTCCCTACTCGACAGGAAGCCTGCTTCTCCCTCTCTCACTCCCCCTGCTTGTGTTCCCTCTTTCGCTGTGTTTCTCGCTGTCAAATAAATAAAATCTTAATTAAAAAAATTATCTTATTTTAATAAAGTCTGTCATTACAGCTTTTTTTTTTATTTTTTATTTATTTGAGAGAGAGTGAATGTGAGAGAGCACAAGCAGGGGACAGGGTCACAGGGAGAGGGAAAAGCAGACTCCTCACCGAGCAGGGAGTCCCATGTGGGCTTGATTCCAGGATCCTGGGATCATGACCTGAGCCAAAGATAGATGCTTAACCAATTGAGCCACCCATGGGACCCATTACAGCTTCTTTTTAAATTACAACTCTGACTGGCAATCATCGGCTTAAAAATCCCCCATGGTTCCCCACTGCTCATCTGATCCAGCTCAGATCATTACCCAGGCTACAAAATTGGACTTGGTTTGCTTCCCATCAGATACCGGAAAAACTTCAATTTCCTCTGATCTATTTGTTCCATGCACTTATGCTCCAGCTGCACAGAACTTTAAACTCTTTCCAAACAGACCCTGTTATGAATTTTCTTTTTTTATATTATAAAAGGAAAACTTGATCCATCAGAAAATGCTGAAAAGAAAAAAACTGAAGTCATTTCCATAATTTCAGCACAGTTTACATAGTGGTATTAGACTTTGAAAATGAAGAAACGGAGACACAAGCCAAGGAATGTAGGCAGATTCTAGGTTCTCCCCAGGGGGTCCAGAAGGAACCCAACCCTGCTGATACCTTGATTGTAGCCCTAGTGAAACCCATTCTGACCTCTAGACTGTAATATAATAAAGCTGTGCTTTATTATTTTTTTATTTTTTAAAGATTTTTATTTATTTATTTGACAGAGAGGGAGATCACAAGTAGGCAGAGAGGCAGGCAGAGAGAGGAGAAGGAAGCAGGCTCCCTGCAGAGCAGAGAGCCCGATGCGGGCCTTGATCCCAGGACCCTGAGATCATGACCTGAGCTGAAGGCAGAGGCTTTAAGCCACTGAGCCACCTAGGTGCCCAAAGCTGTGCTTTTTTAAACCATAAAGTTTGTTACAGCAGCAATAGGAAACTAATATCATACCTTATAAAATTTAAGACAGCAGAAGAGCATAATATATGCCTATTTTAAAATGTATTTTAGCACTAAAATCCAATGATTCCCTTTGGCCTTATAGTTTTTGAGAAAGTATACTTAGGAAGTTTCACATTGCTATAGAAATTTTACAGGTAGTATTTTACGATAACCTTGAGTTATAAATTAAAAATAAAAGTTGATTATATAATGAAGCTGCCGAATAAGACATGTGATATCAGCGAGGGTAGGAACCATATTGAGTTTGTTCACTACTGATACTTAATATCTATAGAGTGCTGGACATATGACAAGTACACAGTAAATGTGCATGGAATGAACTAAATGAGTGAAATCAGATTCTTAAACATTCTTCTGAAAGAAACTACATGAATCCTCCTACAACATAATTATCATGCTCTTTTGCTTAGTACATGTACTAAAAGTGGGCTTGTCTCTATTGCCAGTAATGTAGGTAAATTCAAGCTCTCTGGACTTTTTTATGTGTGTGTGATACATACATATATAAGAATACATAATAAAAACAAAAGAAGTGGTAGTAAAGAAATATTCATTGGTAAAAGAATAAACCTTCAAAAGGGCATTTACTAACAAGTTCTAGAACTCAGCGGTTTTTCTGAAGCTGTGAGCTCTGCTTCTTCGGCAAGGTATAACCCTTTATCATTTCAGCCATTTACCACTCTTGAAGCAGTTTATGGCAGAAACATTCTGTGGTAGGTTCACTGACTGGGCCAGTGTCTCTTTTTTCAGGGGGATGGGCTCAAGTGCTAAAAAAACCGATTATGTCTTCCAGATAATTGCCACTCTGACACCTCATTGACTATTTACTGAACCTTGTTTTCAGGTCAATAGCACGAGTGAACTCAAAGTTGTTTGAGAAGGGGCACTTTTCTGGGACTTTTATTAAATAGAATATAATGGAGATTCAATAAGTAAACAAAAGTTTTTCTCATAAAAGATGTCACAAAATTCACAGGTAGTCATCCATTTCTTCCTAATTTTAGACCTAACACCATATTTACTTATCTGGTTTCCAACACAGATAAGAAGTAGTGAATTAGCAGCAGCAAAATGGTACTGCATGATAACAAGAAAATAACACAAAAAGAAGCTCTATGAAGCCATAAAGTATCACCATGAGGAGCCAGCAGGAGATTATAGTAAAATTACCAGTGTAGGGGCCTCTGGGTGTTGCAGCCTGTTAAGCGCTGGACTCCTGGTCTTAGCTCAGGTGGTGGTCTTGGCATCTTGTGGTCGTGGCTCTTGTGAGCTTAGCTGTGAGCGGTAGGGAGAGAGACAAGCAGATTCTCCACTAAGCGCAGATCCTGATGGGGCTATATCCAGGACCCAGAGGCTACAAGCCCGAGATAGTCACCACCACCACCACTGGAGGCGAAATCAAGACTTGGCCCATTCAACCGACTGAGCCACCTCGGTGCCCCAAATTTTAAATATATTCTTAAAGGAACAAATCATTCTATAACCTTTCGTGACACCACAGAGCTACAGTAAAATAGACCAGAAAAGGTGGTTGTGGTCATAATGATCTTGAATCATCAAAAATGCATTTAACTAATTTCGTTCATTTAGCCAACTAATATTTATTTGATTTTTAAAAAAAATATTATTTTTATCATTTTGGTTGCTAGGTGGATGGGATATTGCTTTTTTAAGTATTAATTTTATAGTCAGCTACTCTAATGAATTGCTTTATTGCTTATAATATTTTGCAGTTGATTCTCTTCGGCTGATCAGTTTTCCTGGTGTGGCAGGCAAAATAATCACCCCTCCTCAAAAGGTATCCATATCCTAATCCCTGGAAACTAAGATTTTTCAAAAATTTGTTCTTTTTTAATTTAAATTCAATTAACTAACACATAATGTATTATGAGTTTCAGAGGTAGAATTCAGTGATTCATCAGTCTTATATAATACCCAGGGCTCATGTACCCTCCTTAATGTTTATCACCCAGTTACCCCATCTCCCAACGCCACCCCCAGCAACCTCGGTTTGTTTACTATGATTAAGAGTTTTTATGGTTGGGAGCGCCTGGGTGGCTCAGCCTTTGGGAGTCTGCCTTCGGCTCATGTCATAATCCCAGAGTCCCAGATTCAAGACCCGCACTGGGCTCCCTGCTCCACGGGAAAGCCTGCTTCTCCCTCTCTCTCCACCCGCTTCTGTCCCTCTCTAGCTGTGTTTCTCTCTGTCAAATAAACAAATAAATAATCTTTGAGTATAGTGATAGAAGTTTATTAAGCAAGGATATGAAAAAGCTCTTGAGAGTGAGAGAGATCCCAGCAGGGTTGGCACTGAGGGTCTTTAGGGTTGGTCTTTTATAGAAAGCTAACCATGGAATTTAAATCCTCTTAACATCTCTATTGATATCACCATTGAGCAAGGACTAGTGATAACACCTTCACTGGCTTACTTCCTTTTTAGGACCTGGTTATTTGTTAGTCACAGGTGATTATCATAAAAATACACCCACCCCACACACCTAGGGCTGGGTGGTCTGGTTTGTTCCCTCATCTTTGGTTTCCCCATACCTCCACATTTTTGAGATTTCTGTGAGGCTGACCACATAGCCCCCATCTGTCTCTCCCTACCAGTCCCCTACTCATTCCCCCCTCCTCCACAGTAACCCTAACTGCCGTTATGGAATAGGGCGATGACCACTCCGGTGGAGAAGGGACAGCGTGAGGGTACAGCAGTCAGAGTTCATCCAGGGGTCAGTCAAGAGGTCCCTGGTATGGCTCCAGAGAGATGTTGGAAGGCATGAGGTGACACAGGCATCAACAAAGACAGAGAGAAAAACAAAGACCAATGATTATTTCCACCAGCAAAATGGCATCTTTGAAATAATGACCCAAGTCTCTAAGCCAATTGAATAATCCAGGAGAGACCCTGATTTTGTCCAGTTGGGCTCAAATGTCATTTTTTAAAAGATTTTATTTATTTATTTATTTGACAGAGAGAAACACAGCGAGAGAGGGAACACAAGCAGGGGGAGTGAGAGAGGGAGAAGAAGGCCTCCCGCTGAACAGGATGCCCCATGTGGGGCTTTATCCCGGGTCTCCAGGATCATGACCTGAGCCAAAGGCAGTCACTTAACCAACTGAGCCACTCAGGTGCCCCTCAAATGTCATTATCTAATTGTGAGACCTTCTAAGAATTGTCACATGTGTGGAAACTCTTTACAACCTAAGTGATGTTGATGTAGTAGTCAATGGTTGCCCCATTTTCTAGAAATCCTGCCCTAAGTTTGCTTAGTTCTTGATTTACAGCATCTAATGGTTGGGATGTGTCATTTAAGGTTCTGCTGATCGGGCAGTTTCTTTTACCTCACACTGTAAGATTTTTCCAAGTGCTGGGAGTTCTGTCCGGGAGAGGGCCAAGACTGCTGTTTCCCCAGTGGCCATACCAGCACAAAATAAGGTCCATCATCTAGGTAGGCATAATTGGGGATGGGACGTGTGGAGTAAGGTTGAATGAGTAATAGGCTCATTGCAGGCTATGCATATACAATTGGCTTGGATTATATGCTTAAGGTTCCCTGTGCAACAGGGAAGGATCTTGAAAATGAGTAGCAAGGCTCTTGTTGAGTTGCAAAATTTCGGCGAGGGTGTCCCCCACACATACCAGGCTATTGAAAAGCAAGCTTTGTGGGGAGTTACTGTTGGCAACACAAAATTGAGGTTGATTGTTGGTATTTAGAGCCATATATATCCAAAAATTGAATGTAACCAACAGTTTCATGGGGTTAGGGTTTACGGGGACCTTAGTGGGAAAGGAAATTTTATAGTCGGTATCAGGAGATTCTTTTTTATTTTTATTTTTTAAAAGATTTTATTTATTTGACAGAGAGAAACACAGCTAGAAAGGGAACAGAAGCAGGGGGAGTGAGAGTGGGAGAAGCGGGCCTCCCGCCGAACAGGGAGCCCAATGTGGGGCTCAATACCAGGACCCTGGGATCACATCCTAAGCCAAAGGCAGACACTTAATGACTGAGTCTCCCAGGTGCCCTCCCTTTTTGATTTTTATACAGGTGTGTTTTCCTCATCCATTAAATACTAGCAGCCAATTTTATGGTATAATTCTTATTTTGTTTGTGGGATTGATCTGTTAAATTGGTGAAATGGAAAATTTGGCCGTTTTTGTGCCGGTAAATGTGAAACCAACAGGCAAGGAACAATTAGACCAGCATTGGAGATGTAAGGGTTCCCCTACAGTTATATTAATGGTCTGAGAAGTTAAAATAGAACATTCTATCATGGCTCCTATATGTGTATTTTTCCACAGTAAAAGTAACCCCAAAATCATAGCTCTTAGTCCCACTTGCCTTGTTTTTTTGAGTAGTAAACAAAAGACTAGTATAGGCTCACAGGAATAAGTGGGAGGATCACTAGCAGGACTGTCGAGGTCTGATGTCCACTTCTTCATACAGGAATGATGAATCCAGGACTCAAGACCTGAAATTTTAACAGCAGAGGGAGCAGAGAGAATGACACGATATGGTCCTTCCTGCATTTCTTCCATCAAAGGGGAATTAGTGGGTGATGTTTCAACCAACACTAGATTCCCCTGCTGATATATAGGAGTTCCTTTCTCCTGTGGCTGTTTATTGGACAGTTGTTGTAGTTGCTGAAATGAAGCTAAGATATTATATGTTTAATTTGGGCATCTGTCTTGGAATCAAATAGAAAATCATTGGTTAGGAAGGCAGGTCTATATAACAGTCTATATGGACTAAGTCCTTGATTAACGTTATAGGGAGGTTGAAGTCCAAGAGAGCTGGGTCTCCTGAGATAACTTCCTTAGGTGTTTCTTTAGGATATCATTTATTTTTTTTTCTACCTTCCTTGAGGACTGTGGATCCCAAGCACAATGTTGAGAGACAGTTTATTCCCAGGGCCTTTGATATCCCCTGAGTGATAACAGCCTTGAAGGAGGGATAGTTATCACTTGCAAACTCTTAGGCAAGCTAAATCTAGGTATCAGTTCATGAAGCAAAACCCTTATTACTCCCTGTGCTTTTTCAATCCTGCGTGGAAAGACCTCTACCCGGTTGGTAAATGAATCAACCCATACTAACAGATACTGGAAACCTCTTGAATTGGGCACAAGGGTAAAGTCTGATGGCCGATCTTCTCCAGGACAGACTCCAGTCCTTTGACTGCCCAGGGGTGCAAGTCTTCTGCCAGGAGGAGTGTTTCTGAGACAGACCTCACAGGCTGAAGTTACTTAATGAACTTTTTTTTTTTTTATTAAAAGATTTTATTTATTTGACAGAGAGAAACATAGCCAGAGAGGGAACACAAGCAGGGGGGGTGAGAGAGGGAGAAGCAGGCTTCCCACCGAGCAGAGAGCCGGATGTGGGACTCAATCCCGGGTCTCCGGGATCATGACCTGAGCCGAAGGCAGTCGCTTAACCAACTGAGCCACCCAGGCGCCCCTAATGAACTATTTTTGATAAATTTATTCAGTAAATATTTTTTGACCAATTGGTAAGTTTTGTCTCTATCCAGATGAAAAGCTTGATGTAGTGGTTTAATGACCTTCCAACTTTGTGAGCCAGGTAATAGTAGTTGCCCTGGATCAGTCTGTAACCAGGTGTGTTTTGGGCTGGAGATCTCCTAAGACTCCTGATGAAGATTTTCTCCTCAATCAAACTTGAATCATGCTCACCTGCTCCTCGATCAAACTTGAATCATGCTCCCCTGAGCCATCTTTTCAACCAGGTCTTGACCTTTGGGCTTCTGTATTTGTCTTTGCATTGCCCAGTTTTAGCAAGAAGACTGCTAAGTCAATTTTCCTAGGAACCTACCCTTAATATCTAATCATTCTAGATACTTGAGCATATTCCTCGTCCTCCACCGTTCCCTAGGTGAGGACGATCACCGGATCACTGTAGCTTGCCTCCAGTAATAATCCTGCCAAGTTGGTTTAGCCAGAAAGCCCCTTTTTACCCTTGATGTTTCCTTGTAGTAATTTTCCCTGGTTATAAATCCCCACTTGTCCACATAGTAGTCACTTATAGAAGTAATATCCTATAAGAAATAATATCCTATTATTTTCCTCTGTTGCAATAGTCCTGAATAAAATCTGATTTTACCACTTTAATAAGGTTCTGGTGTTTCTTTGACACTATGTTGTTACCTTACATGGCAAAAAGGATATTTAGATCATACTACATTAGGGGTGCTGAGATGGGGAGATCATCCTGGATTATCTGGGTAGGTCTAATATAATCACAAGGATCCTTAAAAGATGAGAGACAGAGACAGAATGGTCAGAGAATGAGATGTGATGACAGAAACTACTGGAGTGATAAAAGGCCATGAGTCAATGATTTTGAGCATACTCTAGAAGCTGGAAAAGGCCAGGAAATGGATTCTTATCTAGATCTTCCAAGAGGAATGTAGCCCTAGCGAAACCTTGAATTTATCCCAGGGAAATCCCTTTTGGACTTCTGACCTCCAGAAATGTAAAATAATCTTGTTTTAATCCACTACATTTGTGGTGATTTGTTTTAGCAACAATAAAGAAATAGATAATGTGGTCTTTTAAATACCTCTCATCCCCTTTTTTTTAAAACAAATGATAGACTATGACATTATTTTTCTGTACTTTGCTTTTTTTCCCCTTACTAATTAATATATCTGGAAGATCATTTACGTATTACTTTTTTTTTTTTACTTTTTTTTCTTTTAAGTAATCTCTATGCCCAACATGAGGTGTGAACTCCTGACCCTAAGATCAAGGGCCCCTGCTCTACTGACCCACCTAGGCAGGTGCCCCTGAAACCCTGAAAGATTATTTTAAATCAGTTCAGATAGATCTGCCACATTTATCTAACAGTTGCAGAGTATTCTCTTTATGTTTATTTTACCCTATTTTAAAAAAAAATGTGTTGTGATCTTTTTATTATTGAATAGCAAGAGTCATTTATAAAACAAAGAAATAAGTACTATATCTGAAATATGTTGTAAATATTCACTCCAATTTGTCATTTTAACCTTTGGTTATTAATATTTTCCATTATTGGAAACTTTTTTCATGTATCAAATTTGTCATTTCTGCTGTGAATGTGTGGATTTGGATTCTGGAGTTATGTCAAGCTTGGAAAGGCTTTCCTCCTGATGAGATTATAAAAAATTCTTTAATGTGTTTTTTCTGACATTTTTATGGATTCAATTTTATGTTTAAATCTTTGAGCCACTTGAAATTTAATGTGGCATAAAAAACTAAGGTAGAGGGGCGCCTGGGTGGCTCAGTTGGTTAAGCCACTGCCTTCGGCTCCAGTCATTATCCTGGAGTCCCAGGATCGAGCCCCGCATCGGACTCCCAGCTCCTCAGGGAGTCTGCTTCTCCCTCTGACCTTCTCCCCTCTCATGGTCTCTCTTACTCTCTCTCTCAAAAAAAAAAACACAAAAAAAAACCAACAACAAAAAAACCAACACAAAACAAAAAACTAAGGTAGACATCCAAGATTTTTCTGATGGCTATCCAGTTGTCCCATTATAATTTACTGAATAATCTTTTTTGTGTGTGTGTTGACTTTATATAATTTTTGTATCTTTTCTTTCTATTCTCTTCCATTGATCTAGCTTACCTCTCAAGCTTTTATTTATTTATTTATTTAAAATATTTTCTTTATTTATTTGATAGAAAGAGAGAGAGGACAAGTAGGCAAAGAGGGAGGCAGAGAGGAGGAAGCAGGTTCCCGGCTGAGCAGAAAGCCCAATGCAGGCCTCCATCCCAGGACCCTGAGATCATGACCTGAGCCAAAGCCAGAGACTTAACCCCCTGAGCCACCCAGGCTCCCCTTATCAAGCTTTTAAATATTGTATCTGCACAATGTTTTTTTGTTTTTTTTTAAAGATCTTATTTATTTGACAGAAACACAGCTAGAGAGGGAACACAAGCAGGGGAAGTGAGAAAGTGAGAAGCAGGCTTCCTGCCGAGCAGGGAGCCTGATGTTCCTTGATCCAAGGAGTCTGGGATCATGACCTGAGCCGAAGGCAGACACTTAAGGACTAAGCCACCCAGGTGCCCCTCTTTATAATGTTTTAACATCCAGTAAACTACTCCCTCACCCCCATTATCCTTATTTTTTAGAATTTCCCTGGTTAAACTTGCATATTTCAGTTTTTCTGGAGAAAACTGAATCTTACTGGTGTATTTTTTTTAAAGATTTTATTTATTTATCTGCCAGAGAGAAACACAGCTTAAGGCAGACTCTTAATGAGTGAGCCACCCAGACGCCCCCTTATTGGTGTATTTGTTGGGTGGAGATTGAATTAAATTTATAGTCTAGGGGCACCTGGGTGGCTCAGTTGGTTGAGCGACTGCCTTCGGCTCAGGTCATGATCCCGGAGACCCGGGATCGAGCCCCGCATCGGGCTCCCTGCTCGACAGGAAGCCTGCTTCTCCTTCTCTCACTCCCCCTGCTTGTGTTCCCTCTCTGGCTGTGTTTCTCTCTGTCAAGTAAATAAAATCTTAAAAAAAAAAATTTATAGTCTAATTAGAGCATTGATGTCTTCATATAATAGTGCTATCTTTTCATTTATTTAAATCAAATTTAAATTGATTTAAATTGATTTGTGCAAGTACACATTGTGTGGTGTGAAATGATGCTCATTTAGGCTTTGAACCACTATTAATCATGGAAACCAAAAGTATTCTCCCCATAGGTAGCTAGTGGCCTCTGATGTGGCCTGGGTAAATTGTATAGTCCAAAAATTGATGAGTTACTGGCTAAGTCAATCGTTGCCCCCATCCTGGCAATCTGAATTATAAATGCAGAAATAATTTGTCAGTTGGTGGCAGAACAGAAGAAAGTAGAAACATTGATTATAACCAGCCCATATCAATGCGGAGCATAATAAGGTCCACGAATTCTGCTACTGAATAGTCCAGAGCTGTCTAGAATCTGGAATCACTCATCAGGTCTCCTTGAGACCTATTTGGCCCTATTAAGGCACCAGTTTTGAGGTTTCTTTGACATACATTCTCCATTGCTGTTCTATGAGATTATACAATAATTTCTACTATAAATGATCTAGATGAGTAGATTTATTATTCTTAAAAAATATAAAAAGATCCAAGAGGAGATACCTTATAATTACATATCAGTTTACAAAGTGCTTTCACTTACATTATCTCATTTACTCTATCAATAACCCAGTAAACTAAAGAGATTCAGAGATACAGGATTTTTCAACCACTTGTTCATTAAAGCAAGTAATTTCCAATGCTGAAAAATCTGAGGCTGACTTTCAATAATCCGAGGCTGTCTCTGGATAATTTCCAGAGGCAAATTTTTTCCCAATGTCTTCCAAAAATGGTTGTTTGTGAATGTGAGGTCCCAAAATGCAGTAGTCAATTTACCACCACCTTGAGGATGAAGCTGGCACGCAGAGAAAGGCAGACTCAAGGGACCACAGAAAAAATGGAGTTAGATCCCTTGAATTAAGGCCGTTTCTTCATCTGCCCCTGCCTCTCCCCACTGCTCAAGCTCTGTCTATTTCTCTCTCTCAAATAAAAAATTCTTTTTAAAAAAATCGGCTTATTTTCTACTAAACTTCATAATAACTGACATTTATTTAGCAACAGTGTATTTTGAATGTTTTTCTAAGTGCTGAATATGCAATATCTCCATTCAGGATATCTGCAATATCTTGAATCCACACATCAACCTTCTATGTAAATATTAATATTAAGCCTATTTTGCAAGTGAGGAAACTGAGGGTTGCTTAATGTCCAAAGTCTAATTGCTAATTAGTAGATGAACCTGAATAGTAGGATGCTAGAGATCCTGAGCTTAATCAATGGGATCTACTTTTTGTCACTACTATAAATGAAAATGAGTATCAGAAAAAAGAAAAGAAAATGAGTATCACAGGCCTCATGTAGTAGAAGAAAATAAAAATACACTCAATGAAAGCACAGTGTTATTAAGCTCTAGCTGAATATTGTTGCCTACTTAAGTCTCTGGACAGCCTGTGGCTGTCTTTTACAACCAGAGACTAAGTGTTAAAAACATATTAGTATCAAACCAAAACTTTCTCCTCAATGTAATCAGAAGAAATGAAAAAGAATTTAAAAGGGAATCACTTTCCTAAATGTGACTTAATATTATATAATGCTGTTCTTGTGTACCACTTAAAATCCCAACTCTTCAATAATACAAAGCCCTGGGACATTTTGATTCCCCATGAATTTGATAGTACCTGGGTTCAAATTCTGACTCTGTTATTTGCTACTGGTGTTATACTAGAGGTGGTTTAATATCCTTACTCATAGAACTGGGATAGTAGCATCTGTCTCAGAGGGGTGTGGTGAAAATTAAAAAATACAGAGTCTTGCAAGATTCCTGGCAGAAAAATTACACAGCATAATATAAATATTAGTTCCCCTCATTTCTTGAAGATTTGTGGTATCTTTCCAGTACTGGCTTAGATTTTCATATGCTTCCACGATTATGCAAGCTGTCTAAGAGCCATGGCTGGACAGGCAGCCACAGTTGGCTCCAGAGTATTACAACAAACAAAGAATTGCTTTTAGTCCTATCCAGGGTAGCTACTAAGGCCTCTTGGGAGGCTCCAGCCTTTTGAGCTACACTGTGTAGCCACCAACCACCCCTTCCCACCCTCCTGCCTCTTGTGAGGGTTGCTGATGATCCAGGGAAGATTTGTGGAAATTGTAAGCATGAAGGCCCCAGAACAGTGATTCTAATAGATGACACTAGTCCCTGGAGGTTGCCAGAGGGAGAAAAGAGGACACGGAGAAGGAGGAGCCTTTGTTCCTAGGAACAGAGTGTGCTTGCGCGTGTGCGCTCACATACACACCTGCTCTAATTTTAGACCTGCCATCTGACCAAGGAGTCACTGAGTTATGATTAAAGGTAATACTTTAAATATTCCCAGAACTTCCTATGGAATTTAATTTGCAATTGTGTGATATCAAGTAAAGCAGAGTTCAATGGAATATTGGAATTCTTTTCTGCTTGGTGGTCAGAAGACCTTTTTTGTCTTTACACAGTAACTCTGGAATTTCTTCACTGCTTGATTCCTGATAACTTTACTCTTCTAAAATATTGGTTTAATAAGGCTTGATATTTCATACCATAATTAGGGATGATGAAAATGCAAATACAACTAGAGTTAATGCACTGACAAATTCAGAATATCTCCTCCCCAGTAGAATATAAACTTCTTGGGGTCAGGGACTTGGTTTTGTACCCTACTATATCCCCCCAAGTGCTAAAATAATTAAGTAGCCATATGGTTAGTACTAATAAATATTGTTGAATGAATAAATGAGAGTTCATACTATGATGGCTGTAGCAGTCAACATTTCCTTTGTTTACATATGTATTTTTTTCATGCTTCTGGACTTTACACATGTGGCATCATCTTTGCCTTCTCTCTGCCTCTTACTCCTCTATCACCCCTTCCTGATTTGGAGAAAGTCTATGAACTCTTTAAGCCTTGCTTCTGTGGTAAGAGTCTCTGTGACCCTTATTGTCCTTCTGAAATTAACTCTTTCCCCACCTGAACTCCCATAACCCTTTGCACATGATCCTGTTAGATTTTGTGCTGCAATTATTTGTTTATAGGTCAGTCTTTGGCACTAGAAATGAGGTCCTTGAGGGTTTTAATGTATTTCTTTTGTATTCTCATCCTTGGCATGGTGACTAGTTTATGGTAGAACTTTAATAAACATTACTTACTGAATGATGATGAATTTTACAAGGGGTCCTCTATCTTGCAGGGCTCTAGAAGGGTCTCAGATCCCTTATAAGGAGTGCATTACAAGATCGCTTCCTTTAAATGCTTTATTTTGGACAGGAAGTCTTCTTGCTCACTATGATTTCATTCTATAAAGCCCTTCCTCTGTGTTCAAAGGGAATGATTGGTGTGAAAACACAGAATGGAGGCTATAAATAAGGGATTTGGAAATAGTCAAATTTCAAGGTGGGACTGATTTTCCTGGGTTGCTTCTCTGTAGCTGAGTCCTGGTTACCCTGATGCCATACAAACCATAAAAGTAGTATTTTGGGACAGTTGAAATATTTCTCCTAAGAAAAAAACAAATGGTTTGACTATCTGGGACCAGATTCCTGCTGGTGCAGTACGAGGAAATTGTGTAAAGCAATATCTCACGTCTCCAGCTATAAGAGGATTGTGGCTTGCTCAGGTTGCTATGGTTGTGACCATGACAACTGTGAAAAACATGAGAGAATGCCAAGACGAGGGTGCAGTCATGACCATAAGCAAGAGAGAATAAATGGCCAGGACTAGGGACTGCCTAGGGTCCCTAGAGTCCAGTGGTTGTATGGGCAGGGATTCAAGACTATATTGGAAGATCTGAGTTTCACTTTTCATTATTTACATTGATGCAAACCTGAACAGCTCATGACTGATCTCTATTATTCACCCATTTTGCTTTAAGTAACTCTGAGGAGGGGAATGGAGATGGGGGAAGCAGCCTAAGAACATTGGGCATAAGCCAAAAGGCTTCAGCTCTTGAGAATAGGCACTATTTAATTAAGCCAACTGTGAATTTGTGTGGGTGAAAGTAGCAGCTGCTGATTCTTAGGATATTTTTAAGTTGCAGCCAGTTGGGATACTCTCCATGCCTATATATGGCCCTTCATGCTCAAAGACCTCATGGGGATGGGTGGGCTGAAAACACAGACTCCTTGAAACTGTATAATCATCTCTTGGTCTCTGAAAGCAAGTAATCAGCTTGCTCTCAGGGCAACTTCAGCAAGGTTAAAAGTGAAGATGCACATCTGACATACTCAGTGGTGACTCTTTCATCCCCTCACCCCCACCCCCACACTGTTGCTAGGCCTCTTTGAGGTTAAAAGAGACTTATTTGTTTAGTCCCCATACACTTTCAAGCTGCTTAGCTACCATGTCTTTTGCACACCATGCACTCCAGGCAAACAAATTTTAAGGGGACAGCAGACTGAAGCACCAAGCAGGCCTACCAGACTGAGCCCCCTGAGCCCATGAGCTATATGAAGCAAACCAAAACACATCTGGTAGAGTTAATTTTAGACTTTCTGACCTTGGCAGTGTCCTATCAATTTGGGAAAAGCAGCTTTAAATAGGTTCAAAAACGACCCTTCCTCCTTCTTCTCTTAATGCAGCTGCCTGGAAAACTGGCTACATGGTCTAAGTTTAGTGGGGAAAACTATTAATTATGGCCAATAATAAACGTGACAGATCAAGAAATTCGATATTTATTGAGTGAGTGCAGAGTTCATGCAAGAAATCTTTTATGATTTTTGTCCTATGAACTAAGATTCTAACAATTGTACTGAAAATAACACCTTCTAAAAAGTTCTAAGACTGGCTTCTCGAAAACAAAAATCAATTTCGATGTCATGGTGCTTCAAAACACCAAAAGTGGGTTGGCAATGAGAAGAGGGTTAGTAGTTTTATTAAATTATGCTGTTTATAAACATAACAGGAATTTAAATGCAAGAAGTAAATTTGTACTAGTTGTTTCTTTCCTTCTTTCTTTTTTTAAAGATTTTATTTATTTATTTGACAGAGAGCAAGAAAGAGCACAAGCAAGGGGAAGGGCAGAGGCAGACAGAGAAGCAGACTCGACGCTGAGCAGGGAGCCTGATGATGTGGGGCTCGATCTGATCCCAGAATGCTGGGATCATGACCCAAGCCAAAAGCAGATGCTTAACCGACTGAGCCACCCAGGCACCCCTGTAGGATTCATCACTGAATGCACTGGATCCAATTCTCTGACAACCAAAAATAGGTGATGTTCCCTTAATATAACATGGACTTCTCCTTCCTGAAACTTATATGATTTTTAATTTTACTTTTATTTATTTAATTTCCTGTATTTCCCAAGGACCTACAGGATTCACAATTTTTTTTTCTCCCAGAGGGCATAGTAGACAATAAACTCTTGTTCAGTAAATAAATGATTTGCATTTCATCATTGTCTTAAATTTAGCATCTACTGCACAAACCTCACCTTCAAAAGAATGAACAGCTTCAAGGGAGGGTATTGAGGTAGTTTTGGGATCAATGGAAGATTTTGTCTTCCATTGTAGTACATTAAATAAGCTTTGTGTTTTGATGCTTTATGGCTTTTAGTGATAAATGAATGCACTGAGAGACACCAAGCTTCATGAACCAATCTTTTATATTTCCATTATTTTTTATTATATCCAAAAAATAAGTCCTTGAGAAGTATTTATAACATATACTAGTTTGTGAATAATCATACATGGTTGTTTTTAGTGAAGCAAGGTATAGAACTAAAATCTAAAGAGCATTAATATGGGTTCGATTGAATTGCTAGGTGTGTTAAATGGGATTGTGTAAGATGCCAGAATTCATTTAGGATATATTCATTCTAATTTAGGTCATCCTGGGAATGGGTGGAGGGAAATGGGTTTTACTGAATTCAGACTGTACTTATTAGCTATATGATTTTGAGCAACTTACATATATAACCTCGTAACATTAGTTTCCTTATCTATAAATGGGGGAAGCGATACCTAACACCAACCATATGGGGCAGTGTAAGGAATAAATGGCATAGGGTTAAAATATATGAATAGCTTAGCAGACTGACTAGACCCTCAGAAATATTCAATATATTGTAGCTATAAAAACAATCTTATGTAATAAACTAATTAGATGGAATAATTATCACATCAGTACAGATGTTATGTAACCAAAATACTGCTGCACAATAGAATGCATTTTACCAGGTTACTAAAGATTTGTTGCCCAGTATTTGTTGCTATACTTTTTCTAGTATTAGCTCTTCAGGTATCCATTCTTTCACAGTCAGATCATGTCTGAATCAGAAGGGATCAGCTATCTAAGAAATACTGAGGTCCTGTTTTAGCCAAAGGGTTTGAATTCAGTGTTTCTTCTTTCTGGCATTTACAGCATTTGCTTTTACTTTTATATGTAAAAGAATACGTTAATACGTAGGCAGAAAAAAACTGGCTAATATGAGGGCAGGGAAAGAATGCTCTAGTCCAAAGAATCATTGTCTATATCAGCAGATTTTAAGTTCCCATCATTAATACTTTTCTAGTCCTATTCAAAAGGAGACCTGCTATTTATTTATTTTATTATGGGAAATTTCAAAACTAAACAAAGTAGACAGGAGAGTAGAAGGATCCTCATGTACTTATCTACCTCGCTTTGACAACTATCAACTCACCGCCGGACTCATTTCATTTATACTCCTACTTCCCTCTACTACATTATTCTGAAACAAATCCCAGGCATATTATTTCACCTGTAACAATTTCAGCATATATTTATAAAACATATGGGCTCTTCAAAAAGAAAACGTAATTACAACATCATCATCACAAATTGGGTAAGTGGTGATCAGAAACTAGAGAGATCTGGGAAGAGAAGCAAAGAAAGAAAAAATATGCTCACAGGTAACACTTTCCTATGTCTATTCTTATTGGGCATGTAGATTCCTTTTTGGAAGTCTATATTATGGCTTCAAATACCATTTTTTTTTTTTTACTTGCAGAAGGAATTACTATCAAACTCATTAGGCCAGAGACGCCTGTGGTATTAGCGAAAGACTTGCCCCTCATGTAGCACACTACCTACGGTTGTGAGTTCATCTGCCAGCCAGCCTCAACTCCAAGCTCTAACAATGTGCAGAGCTTCAAATACTATTTACTTGCTGAGGTCTGCATTCATGCCTCTAGTTCAGATCTCCCCCACCCCCTTGGCATAGTAGTCAAAACTCCATCACTACTTTGATGTCTAATAGATATCTCAAAGCTAACATATCTAAAATGGAACTTTTAGTTTTACCCCCAAATTGTGACTCATATCTTCCCTATTTCAATAAATGGTTATTTCCATTAGTTGCTAAAGCCAAAAATAATTGGTGTAATCTCCTTTGCCCAATCTCCACAGTCAATCAATCACCAAGTGCTGTTGGTTTTACCTTGAGATTATTAATTTCTTCTATTATTAATGACACTATGCTAAACCAAATCACAACTGAGAAGCAACTGGACTATTAGAATAGTCTTCTGGTTTCCCTTCTGATATGTTGGCCCTCTCTGGTCCATTCTCCACAAGAAGGGAGAATGATCTTTCCAAAATGTTAATCATGGATCATGAGCTGATAATTGCTGAAGCTGTACGATGGATTCATTATATTAATTTCTTCCCCTTTGTATGTTTGAAATTTTCCAAATAAAAAAATGAAATGGCATTCATATTATCTTATTTTACTTCTCTGCTGACTTCACAACATTCTTAGAATAAAATACAAATATTTTGCCTAGGCCTGTGAACACCAGCCTGCCCTCTTTCTACATGTCCAGCTTTATCTGATGCCATTTTTCTTGCTCACTCTACCCAGGCCATAACCTTTCAGCTCTAAGAACTCTTTAAGCTCTTTCTTATCTTAGAGCATTTGTGCTTGTTATTTCCTCTACTAGAAAATGTTCATCCCCTCACTCTTTGCAAGGCTGGTTCCTTCTCTTGTTTCAGGTCTTAACAAAAACATCGCCTCCTTAGAGAGGCTTTTCTTAACCACTGCATCTAAATTAGATACTCTCCTTTCACCATTACTATCACATTATTCTATTTCCTATTTTCCCATAGTTTATAACTATCTTGTTTCTTTACATTTACATATGTAAATATACTTACTTGTAAATCTGAATGAACCTTTTAAAAAGATATTTGAAGGCATACCCACACATGTTCTAATCCATTCATGTTATAGTATCAAATCTTTGAAAAATTGGTAATTACAAATTTTAATCATCTTTCATAAACAAAGATTTATAAACAAAATAACATTTTGATCAGGGGAGTAATTTCTTGAAATTTTAAGAGGACAGTGATATAAAATATGAATTGGTGAAGGTGAAACTGGAATTAGAAACATCTATTTGAATATATCCTCTATTGATTCTAAATTTCCCAATGCTTTTGTTGTTGTTGTTGTTGTTGTTGTTGTTAAGATTTTATTTATTTGACAGAGAGAAACACAGCCAGAGAGGGAACACAAGCAGGGGGAATGAGAGGAGAAGCAGGTTTCCCGCCGAGCAGGGAGCCCGATGTGGGACTTGATCCCAGATCTCTGGGATCATGACCTGAGCTGGCAGTCGCTTAACCAACTGAGCCACCCAGGCGCCCCTAAATTTCCCAATGCTTTTGAAGCCAAAAAATTTTAAGTAACATCCATGATTTGATGTAAATGTTTAACCTCTGGAATTATATTCTGTATTATTAATGTAACACTTCTATCATTTCTATGACCAATATATTTATGTTTTATCACCTGTTAATTCAGGCAACTCTCCTTGAGATATGAAAAGAAGAACTCAGCAGGTAATTTAGCAGATTCTCTCGTCTGCCCATAGTTATCCTGATTCAATTTCATAGAATTCATCTAAATTGTGTTAGAACGAAAGCAAAGCTACATAAGCCAGCTACCAAAGCAGGGGGCAGTTGGGAACTGTGTGCCAGTCATTTGAAGGATAACCCTGACATGACAATTTTAGAACTGGAGGATATCTTACAGTTCATGTAATAATCCAAGGTCCTCATTTTAACAGGGGTGAGATTGTTGTTCTAATAGGTTAACTGATTTATTCTTCCCAAATATAATTTCCTAATTTGGTAATTCAAATTTTACTTTTAGAAGACCCTTAAGGAATTACATAGTAAATTAATAGTACCTGATCAAGATCTGGGTTTTTGTCAAAAATCCATTATTTTCACTATATTAAGATAAATCCTTTCCCCCCTTCTTTCCTCCATCTTTTGAATCTTTAAGTCTTCTCAAATTTTTCCAGTGACAGCTATTTCTGAGATAGCATCATGATTCCAATATTTCCTTCTGTTTTAAAGAAAATGGCTTGATTTACTGACATACTGGATTAATAGTGCACAAACTCAACAGAATATATTTCCTATTGGTACTTCTTCCAAGTAATCCAACCCAAGATGGGTTAATAGCTGTATATTACTTAAGCTTTGTTCAGATACTTTGAAAACTTACTTGTGGATTTGATGTGTGTTGTGAATAAAGAAGATGGACATCTCTTGTGTAAAATAAATGGGTACTCAAATTGATAATGCTGTGGTAGGCTGCTCATCAGTGGCAATGCTGATTAAGCATTTATGGGGCCCAAGACCATTAAAATCATTGGGCACAAAATAGATTAAGTCCCCCTATTTCAGAATCAAGGAGTTCAGGGCCACAGACTTTGAATATGTCACTACAGCAGTTTTCCCAGCTACTGATGACAGCCTAACCGGCCTGTTGAAATAATTATGGGCCCTGACCTCTTCTAGTTTGGGATTTTAAGGTACAACCATAAAACGACAGGTAGCTTGACTTCTTTCTCTATTCTGGCCTAACGACACCCAAACCATTCCAAACACGTTAAACTTCCTCCTGTTTTTATATAGTAGCAAAGAGACTCCATAACCTTTCATCATCCTTTGCGGAACACCTACAGTGGGCAGAAACTTCTAGTGGCAATTCCATCCCTCACTGCAAACCCAGACATCCCACAGTGGAAGCCCATTTCCTTCCGCCTTGCTGAAACCCAGCTAAGCAGTTCGGAGAGCTCTGCCACGACCCCCAACAGGGTGGACAGTCCCTCACCGGCCTGGTGGCCCCAGGGCACTCGTTGGGCGTGGTCCCCGGCTGCGAAGATGTCCAGAATTTGGCGGACCAGTAGCCACAGCGGGAAGAGGGTGGGCGTGCGCCGCTCTCGCGAGAGCTCGCGGGCTGAGGGCCGCAGGGGCTGGGGGGCAGGGCAGGAGGAAAAGGAGGGGGGTGAAGAGGAGGAGGAGGAAGAAGTGCAGAGGTGGGAGGCGCGGCGAGCAGCTCGGCAGCCCCGGCGACTGGTCTCGGGGGAGCCGGCGCGTGGCCCTTTCTCCGCCTTCTTTTCCTCCACCCCACTCTCGTGAGTGATTCAAGCCGAGCGCTTCCCACTTCCGCCCCCTCTGCCTGCCATTGGAACTAGCAAAGCCGAATAAGTTGTGGCCGTCGAGTAGCCGGCGCTTCCCTTCCTCCTCCTCCTCTCCTCTCCTTTACTCCTTCCCTCTTCTTCCCTGGCCGCCGCCGGAACCGCTGCCGCCGCCCGGAGGCCTAGAGACCGCGGAGCCCCCAGCCCACGCCGCCGCCGACATGAGCTTCTTGTTGTGAGTAGCCAGGCCCCGCGCGCGGGCTTTGTTCAGGAGAGCAGGGCCGCGGGCCCTAGGTCGTCTTGCGTCTCGATTCCCGGGCCGGGCGTTCCCTTCGAGCAGGTCTCTGGGAACCTGCCCGGTGCGCTGGCGCTGCCTGACGGCTGTCGCCTCCCCAACCCGCTTCGAGCTCGCTTGGAGCCCTCCAGCTCCCAAGGAGACTCTTTCTCCCTGGATCTCAAGTCCCGACACACCCTGGTGTGTGGATCGGTTGGAACTGCGTTTCTCCATCGCCCCGATCTTTCTCTTCCCTCTAATCTTGAATTTATGGGTTTGGACAGCGTAGATACCACCCACTCCCCCTTATGCCTCTTACGCGTCTCATGCCCGGTGGCCCTGTCTCCGTTTCGCTTGCCCGTTGCATTTATCTGGGTCCCAAGCAGAGAAGATCGGGCATTGTATTTTTCCCTGTCACCCCAGCACCCTTTTAACTTCTTAGGTTTTAGGAGTGGAAAGTTGGGGTGACAGTCCTGTGGATGTAACACCCTTAATGAGGCTGCTTTCGGGTCGGGATTCCATGGTGACAGCCCAGAGTCTTGGGTTTTGGTGCAGCTCCTTGCTTCCCCGAGGCTCCTTTCCTCTCAGTTTGCTCCCCTGGAAAGTATGGGCTTTATCTTTTTAGACAACCACCAAATAGTCTGAGTAGTGTGCCCCGGCTTGATTAAGTCCGCTGGGGAGTTGTTTTGCAAATCGTTTGTAAATGCCAACGTAACGTCACATTTAGGGCTAGTCATATTTCATTTACTTATCCGTTATTGCAGACGAATTTGGGGGGATGGGTAGAAAGATGGGATGGCCAAATGGGGGTACAGAGGCAGCAGACAGCCTCAGGTCGTCAGTAAATAGGACATCGCGCCCTCGGAATTCCTCTTGAAAGCTTGGTTGTGATTCACCTATGTTTAATCTGTGGTTACAAAGCTCATAAAAACTCAAGAGATTGAAACTTGCACCGTATACTCCTTTACTGTTGTGGACAGAATGGCAGTTTTCTTCACAATTAGTAACAATAATAGTTTTGTTCCGATTCTCTTCTTTCCCCACCTGTAATTTTCGGTTATCACATTGGCATTTGGATCCTGAGCATTTAATTAACCCTTACTTTCACGTGCTCAGATGCAGGATATTAATCCTTTTTCGAGCATTCAAGCAAAGCTGAGCGATCACAGAAGGCTAACTGGCAGGCCAAATTGCTGATGTTTCTCATAGGTACAAGAGGCCTGGCTTGCGTCACCCTTCCTAACACATGTGAGTGTGAGTTTGTGAAATCTCTTTCTTAGGCTCATCCTAGAAGTTGATTCTGAGTTTGTCATGTAGGTAGTGCTAGGTGAGAGGACTCTGACTTGGTGAAAGACTTTGTTTCCTATTTGAGATTGAATCAAGATATCCAGGTATCTCAGCTTGAAGCTTCTCATCTTGACTATATTTTACATTGCTGGTGTTTTGTTTCTCAAGGAATTTTAAAGCTGTCTTCAAAATAGCTGTGTAGATGATGTCTGTGACTGCTGCTCATGGGCTTAGGTCTCTTTGAACTCATAGCTAAATTGATTGGAGCAGGGAAGAACCATATTTGGCTGAAACTAGAGGATGGAGAAGGTTTCGTGGTATTTTCTGAATACAAATAGAATAGTATCCTATTTTTACATGGCTTAGTATTTAATAGTTACAGAAATGCAGTGGATAAGTTCATTTCTCCTGAAGCATACTAGTTATGTAAGAAAAATCTTGCCATAACGAACGTATGTATTCATTGTATATATTCATACCTTAGAGGGTTTTACCATTTGGAGCATAACTTTTCAGTCATGTCTCATAAAGCAGTTAATATATTCCCAACATATTTAGCCCTTGTGCTTGACAATCCATAAAAGTAAATCCAACCTTACTGGTTTTGGTTTTTGTCCACCAGTAGTTTCAAATCTAAAGTGAAGACCTCATAGATAGAAATGATTATTATCAGACATGAAAGAATAAAGTTTTGGGTATTTCCATCTATATGTTATTTGGTATAGCTTCCTGAATATTATTTCTCTATGGGTAGGTGAGTAAAGAAACTAAGAGTTGCAGGTTAGGAAATAAATATAAATATTTTCCTCTATTTCTTGGAATCCTACTTGTAAGGCTACTGTGAGTGGATGGAGCAGAGGAAATAAGGGCAGTGTGAGATAGGTTTATGAAGGTGCTGACTCAAAACTCCTGAGGATTTTAAGACAGAGGAAAGAAATACTGATTTTAAAAAATCATTTATTTGCCAGACACTGATGTAGGCACTGGGTATCATTTATGAACAAAACCAACAAAAATTCTTGTATTAGTTCAGCTTATTTATTGGTAAGTGACCATAGACACTGAATATCAGTAAATTATATTGCATGGTAGGAGGATGTAAGTGCCATGGAACAAAGTAGAGCAGGGTAAAGAGGGTTTTTTTTTTTGGATAGGGAGATGTGGTAGATTAGGTAATCCCCAGGGGGTTCCCAGATAATCAGCAGCAGTGATAGCTTTCGTAGGAACAGGCAGAATAAATTTGTATGACATATGGAGATATGACTGGGACAAAGCTTTGACTGTGCTGCAGATTGGCCTTTCTGTATCTTCAAGTTAAGAAGCTGAATTCCCAAATGTACATGGGGAAACTTCACAGGAACCTAATTTTGTAGACTCAAAATCTTTAAACCTCCTAGCACCTGCTGTGTGCTAAGCAGTGTGCACAATGTGGGACATTGTGCACATTTGAAAGATGTGGGACTCCAGAGGGGCAGATAGTTTATCAATAGTCATCTGTAATAGATGTAGTGCAATCATGGTGAGTCTAAAGAATATGGAGGAATTTGATTTATTTGGGCTGGAGAAAGGCTTCATGAAAGAAGTGATAGTTAATGGAATGTATAACAAGGGTTCTCTGAAAGGGTATGGGGAACTGGACGATTTCAGTCAAAGGAAACATCGTAGAGATATGAACGTGGTTTGTGAATTGTTCGTTTTCAGGTTTGTCCAAGGGGCTGTGAAATTGTGAAGCTACATGGGATCCATCCATAACATAACTGGCTCAACAAAATGACAAAATCACCAACAGTTGGTTACTAGTCTAATTATTGGCTTGGGTTGAATAGGATCACAGGCCTCTTAGGGTTTTTTTTCTCTGTTGGCATTTTATGCATATAACATTCAGGGAAACTTAGGATCAGAGTGAGTTCTCAATATTCACTCAGTATATTGAGTGTTCTCTATGTTTCTAGCATTTTGAAATAGCTAACCAATAGAATTTCACAGAAATATTTGACTTGGAAAAGATCAAGGTATTATTTCCTGATGTAGGGCTTGACTGGAACAGAGTTAAAACAAATATTTATAGTTAACTGTAAAATGAAGTCTGGAAGAAATGTGGTTTAGGGATGTGAATGAATATAAACCAGGTCTGTTGCTGTAAAGGAAGAAACAAAGAGATAGTTTGGGAAAATATGGAAATATTTATTGAGCTTTGTGCTAGGTAACTTTGATTTATCTTTTTTTAAAAAAATTTATTTATTTATTTGAGAGTGAGAGCACGTATATGAGGCAAGTGAGGGGCAGAGAGGGAAGCAGACTCGTGGATGAGTAGGGTGTCCCACGTGAGGCTAAATCCCAGGACACTTACTTAACCAACTGAGCCACCCAGGTGCCCCTAGCTTCAGATTATCTTTTCTAAAAAAAATAGCAATTCAGGGGACAGCTGGGAGGCTCAGTCTTTTCAGTGCCTGCATTCTGCTCAGGTCATGATCCCAGGGGGCTGGGATCAAGTATCACATCGGGCTCCTTGCTTGGTGGAGAGCCTGCTTCTCCCTCAGCCTGCTCTGCCTGCCCTGCTTGCCACTTCCCCTGCTGTGCCTGCTCTCGCTCTCTTTCTCTAACAAACAAATAAATAAAATCTTAAAAAAAAAAATAAAAATAATTTAGGAAAGGAGATGTAGCTCTGGTTATGTGTCTATCTCTCTCTCTCTTCTACCTCTTTCTGTGTGAGCCCCATCCCTCAATAATCCCAGCATCGTGAAGGCATACGAGTTGACTGACTTAAGGGCTTTAGCATCTTCACTTATAAAGGAAATTAATATTATTAATAATAATAAATCTTGCTAAGTACTTACCATGTGCCAGGCATTAAATTTTAAATGATTAACTCAGTTCAGTAAGTAGCAGGAACCCTATTTTACAGATGAAGAAACTGACAAAGAGAGGTTAAGTAATTTGTTCAAAATTACGTAGCCAGTGATATAGCTGGGCTCTGAATCCTAACAGTCTATACATCCAGGGATCCTGCCTCATACTGTTGTATCTATAATTAATAAAATCAGATAAAAAGATAATATTCAAATAGGCCTTATTTTTAAGAGAAGTGTCCTGTTCCCAGGTATTAATATTTTACACTGTTTGCTGTGGGTCACCAAGAATATAGTGGTGGAAGAAAAAAATACAAACTTTTAAATTTAAATAATACTTCAAAATTATTTTTGACTTCCATTTTTAATGTAAAAATAATACATGTGTTGGAGAAATCACAACAGTGTGGGAATTGTAGATACTTGGCTGGCTTCAGTTTACTTTTCCTCTCTATAAATTGCTTTTGCTTTACATTACTGAATGCAAAATAATTACTATGTGATTACTTTTACCATTATAGACTTTTTTCCCCCTCTATATAGTTGAAGAGCTTTTGTATCTTTGGATTTGCTAATATACAAAAGCACATGTAGTACATCTTTTCAGCTGTATATTCGGTTAGGAGGTATTGGGGCAGAGTAGCTATGGGTTGCTTGAAAAATATGAAAAAATGGTGCCTATTAAGAATGTTAAATTAAGTCCTACAGAGAGCTCTTTTTCTTTTAACTCTCCTTTTCTTTCCACATTGGCATTTTTAAAAATTGAGATATAGTTGATGTATAACATTCTATTAGTTTTAAGTGTACAACTTGCATTTTTGTTGTGTATCAATTATCTAATGTAAGGCCATCTTTTATAGAGGGTTTAGTTAAAGTGTAGCTGTGAAACTTGTTCATTTGCAGAAAGTAGTTTTTAAATTTTATTTTGAAAGATTTTCAAATTTTTAGAAAAGTTGCAAAGAATGGCACAAAGAATTCCTACATAGTTTTTGTCCAGAAACCTCATTTAGTGACATCTGTTGCTCCCATAATGTTGCTGTCAGCAGAAGGATTCAGTGATGAATCACACCCAATTTTGTTCTGCAGTGTTCTTCAAAATAAAATGTTTCCTTAGTTTTGCCTTGCCTTTCAGGACCTTGATATTTTTGAAGATTATAGTCCAGTCATTTTGTGGAATGTCCCTCAGTTTGAGTGTGTCGTGTTTTCTTGTGGTTAGAACTGGTTATGCATTTTGGGCAAAAATATCACAGAGGTGTTACGTGTTTATCTTATAGCTTCTTACCAGGTGCATGTAATCTATGTTTGTCCATTATTGGAAATGATCCTTTGATTAAAGTGTCTACAGGGGCCACCTGGGTGGCTTAGTGGTTAGGCATCTGCCTTTGGCTAACGTCATGATCCCAGAGTCACGGGATTGAGCCCTACATCGGGCTCCCTGCTCTTCTTCTTCTGTCTCTCTGTACCTGTGTTCCCTTTCTAGCTGTGTTTCTGTCAAATAAATAAATAAAATCTTAATAAATAAATAAATAAAGTGTCTACAGAGATTCTCCAATGTGAAGTTATTAGATCTTTTGTCATCCTACTAATACGTTGTGGGGAGGTGTTTTGAGACTGTGTGACTGTCTCATTTCTCATTTTGTTTTCACCCACTAATTTTAGTGTTCAGAGATTTTTTTTGTCTAAATTATTATTATGATGGTTGTGTTCTAATTCTGTCATTGCTTTTACCTTTATTATTTGATGTGGGTTTTGTTTGTTTGTTTGTTTGTTTGTTTTTTTAATTCTCCTCCAATCTCCTTCTAAGGAGAAAAGGCATTTTTTTTTTTTTTTTAAGATTTTATTTTTTTGACAGAGAGAAACACAGCCAGAGAGGGAACACAAGCAGGGGGAGTGAGAGAGGGGGAAGCAGGCCTCCCACCGAGCAGGGAGCCCGATGTGGGGCTTGATCCAGTGTCTCTGGATCATGACCTGAGCCGAAGGCAGTGGCTTAACCAACTGAGCCACCCAGGCGCCCCTATTATTTGATGTTTTTATTGAGAACTAACTCTTCCTATTTATCAGTGTAGGCACTTAGATCCCTATTTTATTTAACTTATAATCTATAACTATACTTATTTATTTTGTTGCTCATAATGTCTCAGTTTTGGCTAGTGAGAGTCCTAATCAAGCTGGCTTCTGTGTTCTTTGTTTGTCTCTGTCTTTTTTCTGAGCACCTCGTAGCTTTCTGGCACAACCAGATCTTCCAAGTTTATCCTACACTTTCTCTGCCCTGTCCCTGGAAATGATCATTTCTCTAAGGGAGTTGGTTCTGTTCACTGAAAAATCATATTTAGAAAACAGCATGTAGGTGATAAGCATGCTTATTACTACAGATATTTTTCTGCTCCAGACCCTCTCAGTGGACAGTGCTAGAAAACAACATAATCCACACGCATTTACATACATAGATATTTTTTTTCTATGTGTATATATTGAATGAGTTCACCCTAGTACCCGCAGTTTTGAGCCAAGTAGCACAGGGTTCATCCTAGCCTTCTCCCTTTGTATATTTTTCACTTTGTTAGTCTACTAGGCTCCTGTAATCCTCAACATAAATGTATTTGCTCAAACCACTGTATATAGTCATTCTCCTAACCCTTTCTGGCCACCCTTCTTGTAGCTTGGGCCTCCGCATGTCATCCATGTCTCCTGAGCATGTGCAGGCCCTTGCTTCTGCCATGTTATGGTTGAAAGCAGTCTGAGACTCCCCTGTGCATGGTATGAGTGTGACAGTAATCTAATTTTTTCCCTATGAATCCTGTGTTTAGGATCAATACCTTTGAGATTGTGGGAGGATTAGAGATACTGAATATAAAAGATGTAGCTCAATAAATTCTAGTTAAGTACAGCAGTGATAACTAGTTCATGACACAGCGGTGTCATGATTGCTGGTAGCTGTTATTTATCGACATATTCATCATTTCTGATTTCTTAAATCATAGCCAATTTCTGTAGGTTTATAGTCCTATGTATGTATCAGTGCTGCTTTGATTTTCTGCAGTTAGGACCTAAAAGCAAGAGTTTGAAGGTAAGCAGATATTTGGGTAATAGTTTACCTCATAGCCAAGTAGCCTTATTATTTATAAAGGGAAGTTTGAATTTTCTTTTGTTGCTACTATTGTTTTATCTTTCAGCCCAAATTCTTTTGTTCTTAAATTGAAATTTGATGGGAATAGTTTTATAGTTGTGGTATTGAGTATTAGAGGAATATTTTTTGTGTGTTTCTTTGTAGAAGTAGATAATTGTATAATAAATACTTTCTTGGGATGCCTGGGTAGGTTGGTTGGTTACGCATCTGCCTTCAGCTCAGGTCATGATCCGAGGTCCTGGGATCCAGTCCTGTATCAGGGAGTCCACTTCTCCCTCTGCATGCCGTTCCCTTCCCTCCTGCTTGTGTTCTTTTCCTTTCAAATAAATAAAATCTTAAAAAAAACAACAACACAAAAACCCAAATACTTTCTCAATATTCAGTGTAAATATGGAATGACTAAGTAGAGGCACTGGGGTGAAAGCCTTTTATGGCAACTTTTCTGGTATTTTGGTGTCTAGATCATGTTCCAAACAGAGGAGCAGCAGCTTGGCCTTTTTGCTCTGTAGAGAATCTGTTTGCTTGTTAGAGCCCTATAGCATTAGATTTAACTACTGAAATAACTCTTTGTTTAAAAATTCCCCACGGTTATAGTTTTTACTCACATATGACTGGTTCCATTCTCTGTAGCTCTTCCCCACATCCTGCCAGATTTTCAGCTGGCCCTCTTATTTTCAGCTCTTAAAAATTTCACATTTGAATCTGTGAACATCAAACTGATTAGACAAAACTGAATCCTCTCAACTGGAGCACAGCATTGTTTTGAGGACTGATGCCGTTGTCTCTAGTCTTTTGTTAAGGACTCCCAGAGGGGCCTTATCATCAGCCTGTGTAACTCTTTAACTGATCTGTTGTCAACCTTTTCAATTTTTTGTTTTGTTTTTTTAAAGTACATTCTACCTCCAACATGCAATTCCAGCTCTACTGACTGAGTCAGCCAGGTACTTCAGCCTTGCAGTTTTTAATTTGGGAAATATAATTTATCAAGAACCAAGATAAAAAAAAAATTTTTTTTTTCAAACTGCAGTTATAGCCAAACTATTCCAAAAGTACAATTTTAAGTTGCTAGACATTTGGGAACCAAAATGTACTTCAATTGAGATGTATTGGTTTTAGCTTTTGTTAAGTGGGAACATAATTTGGGTGTTGGAACTGTATTATCTAGTGATAACTATAGGTTCTAGAGATAACTTTATTATTTTAAGATTTTATTTATATGTCAGAGAGAGAAAGCACAGGTAAGGGTAGTGGCAGGCAGAGGGAGAAGCAGGTTTCCCGCTGGGTAAGGAACCCCACGTGGGACTTGATCCCAGGAGCCTGGGATCATGACATGAGCCAAAGGCAGACACTTGACCTACTGAGCTATTCAGGCGTCCATTATAATTTTTTTAATGCCATTAAACATTTAGAAAAAAGTACTACTGTCATTTTATAGCACCATTGGGAAGGAAGGCTGCTGTTGGCTATCTGGTGACAGAAGGCCACCACTGGGACTGAGGAGATCACTATCTCTACATAATTATAGCTCTTAATAATCTACTTTAGATCCTTAAGGTGTGGAGCTTTGGCATCTCTTAGGAGCGTATTAGAAATGCAAGATTTTAGGCCTGAAACCTTGAATTAGAATGAATTTTAAGATTCCTAGGTGAAAAGCACGTTCAAATTTGAGAAGCTTTAGATAATAGGAAGTGGAGGATGCCTGTATATTGAGTTCAATGATTCAGAATAAGGTAAAGAAGAAAAATCCTTGAGATTCTGTATAGCACTACCTCTGTTCTCGAGACATTCTGTGAGGCCCTGCCAGATTCAGTGCTTGACCAGACTTTAGTCGGGCTCTTGAACCTTCTCCTAGGCTTATCTTTGCACTTACAAAGTTTACTTTTAGCTGGAACCCTGCTTGTTCAGTTTAACCAGAAGTCCCCTCCCCCAATTTCAGTATCTGATTTAGCTTTGTCATCCTCCACTGTCCCTCAGCTGATGTTTGATCACCCTTGCTTGTCTTCAGCAGGAATCCTGGTAGGTCGGTTTAGCTAGAACCCTTCTAACCCTGATGTTTTCTCCTAGTAATTTTCTGTCTACTCATCCCCATACCCTGCACCCACTTGCTCTAATTCCCACTTGTACATACTGTATTTAGATTTGAACCCAGTCTCCATCTGTGCCTCGCCTCCTCCCCCCCAGTGTAAAATCCCTTTGCACTGGTTCATGTATTTATCTCATTATTCTTGAATAAACTCTGCCTTACTATCTTCAACAATTGTCAGTGTTTTTTTTTTAACTGTTTTTTCCGTAACTGTTCTCAAGGAGGTTAGGACCCTTGGTTGTCTTTGCACATCTGTGATTATTTAATTTATTAATTAAGGCTTTTCTCCGCTTTCGGAATATAAGTTTCATAGGGTTTGTTCATTGTTTTATTTCCCAGGATGTTTGGACCACTTTCTTCCTGCAGTTAGTTCCCTTGGGTTTTTCAGGTAGAGATTGGAGCATATGCTGCAAGTGGTTGGCAAAAATCCCAAGGCATAGAGAGCCTTTGTGATATGGTGTTTGCTTACCACTTGAGCCTCATTTGTGCCTTCCTTCCCTGTCCTCACCCCATAGAGTGCAGCCATTTATTTGCATTTCTTGTTTTATTTTATTTTTTATTTTTGGAGGGGGAGGGGCAGCGGGAGAGGGAGCGAGAGAGAATCTTAAGCAGGTTTGACGCCCATTTTGGAGTCCCGGCTTGGCATGGGGCTTCACCACCCTGAGATCAGGATGTGAGCCAAAATCAAGAGTCACATGCTAACACTGAGCCACCCAGGGGGCCCAATTTGCATTTCTCTTAACATACACTTCTTCCTGTCTGCCTACCTTTTAAATGCTGTTCCTGTTCTTCTGGCTGGACTGCCCATCTCCTTCCCATCCACATTTCTTGGGTTCAAAAGCCAAGTCTTTTTCCCTGCTCTGTGCCCCCTTTATAGTTTGCTGGATACCATTTCAGATTCCTTCATATTCCTTATTATAGCCCTCATCGAAAAGATACTGTGCTTGTCAGTTTTCAGGCCTTTCTTTATCATCAGAACGCGTGCGACTTGCACACCTTGCAATTTCAAAAGCTGTTTTTAAAGCTCTACCACCTAGCACAGTGCTTAGTATTTATTACATACTCGGTAACCAAAGTGTTTTTAAAGATTTTATTTTTTTTATTTTTATTTATTTGGCAGAGAAACACAGCTAGAGAGGGAACACGAGCAGGGGAGTTAGGGAGAAGCAGGCTTCCTGCTGAGCAGGGAACCCAAAGCCACCCAGGCGCCCCACAAAAGTTTTTTTAAATCAGTGACATTTTCAAGTATTTTCATGGTGGTAGGTGGAGGTGCGAGTGATTCCTTTTATTCTGCTCTCATTTTGACCTTCAAGAGACTTCTTGGGAAGTATAAATAGGTGGCTACCATGTACAGAAAGGTGTAGAACATCTGTTTATTGGATCTTTGTCATAATTTTTTTGTATTCAAACATGTATTTTTCTACGTAACTTATTGTGAGTTGATCAGTGTTAAGTAAAATACCATTTTTCATCATCTGTTTCAATTCATGTCTTCTGACCAATTCTTCATTTTTCCTTCCCATTAGATGCCTTTGAGGCAATGAAAAATTTTAACCATGGTCGTTATGGACTTGAATATTCATCCGTATCTACCTATATGCTCATTACATGCAGTTGTGCTCCTGGTAGTTTTATCACAGCCATCTTTCGGGGGTTTCTGGACGACTTTAGGACGACCTTCAGTCATCTTCATCTCATAGGCTTTGTTGCACCTTGAAGAGCCTGGCCACTGGCCCGCAGATGCTACCACAGGGCCTGCTTGGCTGATGGTGCCTCCTTCGGTGTCTGCTGGGAAGAGAAAACCATCTCACAATTTTGTAGAGACCTTCTTGTCTTATCCTTTTTTCAGGATCTATATATGCTAGACATGTCCTACCTGCCACTGTAAATTGCATTCCAGTAGCAGTGAGTGAGAGTACCCATTTCCTTGCATCCCCCACTACCATTTCACTTAAGAATAATAATCAAGATGGCAGTTGGGTGGCTCAGTCATAAAGTATCTGCCTTTGGCTCCGGTCATGATCCCGGAGTCCTGGGATCGAGTCCCACATCGGGCTCCCTGCTTGCGGTAAGCTTGCTTCTCCCTCTCTCACACCCCCTGCTTGTGTTCCCTCTTTGGCTGTGTTTCTCTCTGTCAAATAAATAAATAAAATTTTAAAAAAAGAAGAATCAAGAAAACTTCTTGGCTTTTAGGCTTTTCATATTCACATACCAAGTAAACAAGTTGTGTTTTTTTTTAATTTAAAATTTTTTTCTTTTTTTTTTTTTAAGTAGGCTCCATGCCCAGTGTGGAGCTCAGTGTGGGGCTTGGACTCATGACCCTGAGATCAAGACCTGGGCTGAGATAGAGAGTCGGATGCTTAACTGACTGAAGTACCCAGGTGCCCCCGAAGTAAACAAGGTAATGGTAAAGACACTTCCAATTTCTGTCCCCATTCTCTTCTTCTTTTTTTTTTTTTAAGATATTTATTTATTTATTTGACAGAGACAGAGTGAGAAAGGGAACACAAGCAGGGGAAGCAAGAGAGGGAGAATTAGGATTCCCGCCGAGCAGGGAGCCCCATGTGGGGCTCTATCCCAGAACTCGGGGATCATAACCTGAGTGGAAGGCAGATGCTTAATGACTGAGCCACCCAGGTGCCCCTCTCTTTATTTCTTTTTTTAAAAAATATATGTGTATTTTTAAGATTTTATTTATTTATTTGACAGAGAGAGAGATCACAAGCAGGCAGAGAGGCAGGCAGAAAGAAAGGAGGAAGCAGGCTCCCTGATGAGCAGAGAGCCTGACGCGGGCCTGGATCCCTGGCCCTTGAGGTCATGACCTGAGCCCAAGGCAGAGGCTTTAACCCACTGAGCCACCCAGGCACGCCCCCCCCCCCCCACTTTATTTCTAACAAAATAGTTAGGTCGTTGCTTCCATTACCATCAATCTTTTTACTCTTTTATTTTAAAGATTTTATTTATTTGACAGAGAGGAACACAACCAGAGAGGGGACACAAGCAGCGGGAGTGAGAGAGGGAGAAGCAGGCTTCCCGCTGAGCAGGGAGCCCGATGTGGGACTCGATCCCGGGTCTCCAGGATCATGACCTGAGCTGAAGGCAGTGGCTTAACCAACTGAGCCACCCAGGCGCCCGCAAAAATGTCATTTTTACAGTATTAGGGTTAAAGGGACTTTTTCTTTTTTTTAATTTTACCTCTCCTAGAATTTTATATAGCCCTTTCTCTGCCTTATGTTCCCAAGTTTGATTGTATCTGATTATTTTTCATATGGGCCTTCCTGACATCACAATGGTAACTACAAGCTGTTATTGTTAGCTTTCACTTAGAGGATTGATTGTCCTCTGCTTGGGTGCCATAAGCTCATGCTTAAATCAGTGGTGATTGGAAAGATGGAAACCCTTGCTTGTGCAGAAAGGGAGAAGGAAAGTCTTGAAGAAAATAAGAAATATTTTATCTGAATTCTTCTACAGAAGAATTTGGTTATTCTTACGACATGCATTCCCCTTTAAAACAGTATGCTAGAGGGGTGCCTGGATGGCTCAGTCCCTTAAGCATCTGCCTTCCTCTCAGGTCATGATCCCAGGGTCCTGGGATCTAGCCCATCACCCAACCCTAGTGGGCTCCCTCCTTAGTGGGGAGCCTACTTGTCCTTCTCCATCTGCCTGCTGCTCTGCCTACTTGTGTACTGTCTGTCAAATAAATAAATAACATCTTCAGAAAAATAATAATAAAACAGGTGCCTGGGTGGCTCAGTGGATTGGACCTCTGCCTTCGGCTCAGGTCATGATCTCGGGGTCCTGGGATCGAGTCCTGCCTCAGGCTCTCTGCTCAGCAAGGAGCCTGCTTCCTCCTCTCTCTCTCTCTCTGCCTGCCTCTCTGCCTGTGTGTGATCCCTCCTTCTGTCAAATAAATAAATAAATAAAATCTTAAAAAAAAATAGTATGCTAGAGCCTGTGTAGGCTCTGTAAGGCAGGCTCAGAGAGATAGGACTTAAATTTTGTTCGTCATAGTGCAGAATTTAAGTTGGGGAAAGTCATTGTACTTTTGCACCTCTTCTTTTTTTTTTTAAGAAGAATAGTTTTATAGTTAAATATATGAGTTTTCGGGACGCCTGGGTGGCTCAGTTGGTTAAGCCACTGCCTTCGGCTCAGGTCATGATCCCGGAGACCCCGGATCGAGTCCCATATCGGGCTCCCTGCTCGGCAGGAAGCCTGCTTCTCCCTCTCTCACTCCCCCTGCTTGTGTTCCCTCTCTGGCTGTGTTTCTCTCTGTCAAATAAATAAAATCTTTAAAAAAAAAAAAAATATATATATATATATATATATATATATATATGAGTTTTCTTCATGGTATTTGAAATTTATGGTGACTTGTAGATTTGATAAGAATGAGATCAAATCTGTGGATAAATAATTTATAGTTTTAGACTTAGAAAGGATTCTAGTTCAGTCTTTTATTTTTAGATGAACCAGTTGAAACTCTGGGATCTTGTGATTTTCCATGTCCACACTTTATCAATTGTATAAATAAATTCTAATGAGACAAATAATCCTAATTACACTAAGAATCCAAGTGTCTTGTTTTTTTTGTTGTATTTTTTGACATTACATAATTTTTTGCTTTTCTTGCAGTTGCTTATTAAAAATGTACAGTATGTTGGGTGCCTGGGTGGCTCACTTAAGCGTCTGCATTCAGCTTAGATCATGATTCTGGGATCCTGGGATCCAGCCCTGTATCAGGCTCACGCGCTGTGGGGAGCCTGCTTTTCCCTCTGCTTGCCGCTCTCCCTGCTTGTGCTTGCTCACTCGCTCTCTGTCAAATAAATAAATAAAATCTCTTAAAAAATGTACACTATGTAGACATAATTCAAGCTTATGTCTGTGGATGGGACTTTGCTATAAAAGATAAAGAGATGATATGAATATATTTAACTGGTATCAGTTATTGAGTGTGGACTATGCACAGGGTGGTTCTTTACATTTCTGTACATATCATTTAGTTTTCAGAACCATCCTACATGGTATGCAATACGATTTCTCTTTTTTGTAATTAGAATGATTAAGTAGCTTACCTAAAGTCTCATAACTAGTACAAGCCAAATAAGGGATTCAAGGATACCCAACTGTAAAAGCAAAGGTTTCTCCTATCTCACATGAAATAGATAATGCTGCTAGCTCAATAATAATAGTAGAGGGGTGCCTGGGTGGTTTAAATGGTTAAGCATCTGCCTTCGATTTAGGTCATTTATCCCAGGGTCCTGGGATCAAGGCATACATCGGCCTATGGGCTCAGTAGGGAGCCTGCTTCTCCCTCTCCTTCTACTAGTCCCCCTGGTTGTGCTCTCTTGCTCTGTCAAGTAAATAAGTAAAAATCTTAAAAAAAAAAAAAATAACAGAAATCTTTGTGCCTGGTATTGCATTAGTGTTTTGCTGTGTGGTTTCTAATCCTTGAAACAACTTCAGCATAATGCTTTCTCTATTTTGTAGATGAGGTAAATAAGGCTTTAGAGAGGCTAAGTAAGTCTTAAGTGTCTTACTAAGTAGTGGAGGCACAGTGTTATTCCAGGGCTGTAGGATTCCATTAACAGTTACTGTTCTGCCACTACTCTGTGCTACATGCCTCTTTTACAAATCTCAACTTGGTATGTATTTAATTGATTGCTTTTGGTTTTCTCAAAGGCCATTGTTTAATCAAATTGATTGAATCTGGCAGTTTCAAAGGTGAATGAATCTTTCTGAAACAATTTGGTAGTAGTGTTAAGCAGTAGCAGCCACCAGCTAAGAAACCATTAGGATGAGAAGTTTCCTTATATATAGTGATTTTGGCTTACTGATCTATGGTATACTGTAAATAGGATGAGTCATAAATATATTGCATAGTATGCTTTGATTTTAAAGATTGAGCAGTTTATCAACATTTCTGTAAATAATCCATTTTATTGCCATGTTTTCATAAGCATTCACACCATTTTTAAATTAAGCTTTCATACTTTAAAAAATTTATTCTCAGGGGTGCCTGGATGGCCCAGGGGGTTGAGCCTCTGCCTTCAGCTCAGGTCATGATCTCAGGGTCCTGGGATTGAGTCCTACAAGGGGCTCTCTGCTCAGCAGGGAGTCTGCTTCCCCCTCTCTTTCTTCCTACCTGTGATCTCTCTCTCTGTGTCAAATAAATAAATGAATAAATCTTTTAAAAATTTTTATTTATTTATTTTTAAGATTTTATTTATTTATTTGACAGAGAGAAACACAGCCAGAAAGGGAACACAAGCAGGGGGAGTGAGAGAGGGAGAAGCGGCCTCCCGCCAAGCAGGGAGCCCGGTGTGGGGCTTGATCATGACCTGAATGAAAGGCAGACACTTAATGACTGAGCCACCCAGGCACCCCAAAAAATTTTATTCCTTTTTTTTTTTTTTTTTTAAGATTTTATTTACTTGACAGAGAGAAACACAGCCAGAGAGGGAACACAAGCAGGGGGAGTGAGAGAGGGAGAAGCAGGCTTCCTGCTGAGCAAGGAGCCCGATGTGGGACTCGATCCCGGGTCTCCGGGATCATGACCTGAGCCGAAGGCAGTCGCTTAACCAACTGAGCCACCCAGGCGCCCCCCAAAATTTTATTCTTATTATACATGCCCATGATTTAATTTAGACTTAAATAGTTCTGTAAGGCTTGTCGTAAAAACAACCCCTTTTTCCCTGATTCAAGATACAGCCATTTGTACTCTTTTATCTGATTTTTACTTTCTTATCTCTAATTTATATTGTACTTGTTTTTTTTTATTTCTAGGCATTAAATATTAGATTACTTTTCTTTTTTTATTGAAGTGTAGTTGACATACACAGTATTAGATTCAGGTGTACAACAGACTGATTCAACATTTGTATACATTGCAAAATGATCACCACTGTAAGTCGAGTTAAACATGTTGGGGTGCCTGGGTGGCTCAGTTGGTTGAGCGACTGCCTTCGGCTCAGGTCAAGATCCCAGAGACCCGGGATTGAGTCCCACATTGGGCTCCCTGCTCGGCGGGAAGCCTGCTTCTCCCTCTCTTACTCCCCCTGCTTGTGTTCCCTCTCTGGCTGTGTTTCTCTCTGTCAAATAAATAAAATCTTAAAACAAAACAAAGATGTTATCAAAGTATGGTGCAATATTATTGACTCTATTTCTTATGCAGTATATTTCATCCCTATGATTTATTTATTTTTATAACTGGAACTTTGTATTTCTTGACCCATTTGCACTGCTACTGACGCCCCTCCCATCCTGGCAACCACCAGTCTGTTACATGTATCTGTGTGCCTGGGTTCTGTTTTGTTTTGTTTTTTAGATTATTTTATTTTATTTTTTTTAAGATTTTATTTATTTGACAGAGAGAGACACAGCCAGAGAGGGAACACAAGCAGGGGGAGTGAGAGAGGGAGAAGCAGGCCTCCCGCCGAGCAGGGAGCCCGATGTGGGACTCAATCCCGGGTCTCCAGGATCATGACCTGAGCCAAAGGCAGTTGCCTAACCATCTGAGCCCCCCAGGCACCCTTGTTTTTTAGATTCTACACTTGAAATCATGTGGTATTTGTCTTTCTCTGTCTGACTTATTTCACCTAGCACAATACCCTGTAGGTCCATCTGTATTGTGGTGAGTAGTATTTATGTGTGTGGGAAACATATTCTTTATCCATTCATCTATTGATGGGCACTTAAGCTGTTTCCATATCTTGGATATTGTATATTCTCCAGTAAATGTAAGAGTGCATATATCTTGTTGATTTAGTGGTGCTTTCCCCCCACTTGGCTAGATACTCAGTAAGTAGTGGAATTGCTGGCTCATGTAATAGTTCTTTTAATTTTTTGAGGAACCTCCATACTTTTCCATAGTGGCTATTGCAGTTTACATTCCCACCAAACGTGCACGAGGATTCCCTTTTTTCTACATCCTCAACAGTACTTGTGATTTCTTATCTTTTTGATAATAGCCATCCAGACAGATGTAAGGTGATCTCTCACTGTGTTTTTGATTTGCAGTTCCCTGTGATTAGTGATAGTGAGCAACTTTTCATGTGCTTGTTGGCCATCTGTCTTTTTTTGAAGAATGTCTGTGTAGATACTCTACCTGTTTTTTAATCTGATTTTTTTGTTGTTACTGAGTTGTATGAGTTCTTTATATATCTTGAATATTAACACCTTATTAGATGTATCACTTGCTACTTATCTTCTCCCATTCAGTAGGGTGCCTTTAAGAATTACTGATGGTTTCCTTTGTAGGGCAGAAGCTTTTTAGTTTGATGTAATCCCCTTTATTTTTGCTTTTATTTCCCTTTCCTTTGAGGTCAGATCCAAAAAAATGCTAAGACTGATGTCAAGGACCTAACCAGCTGTTTTCTTCAAGAAATTTTATGGTTTCAGGTCTTTATTTTTTTGAATTTTTAATTTTTTTTTAAAAGTTTTATTTGAGAGAGAGAGAGTGAGAGAGCGAGCGAGAGAGAGAACACAAGAAGGGAGAGGGTCAGAGGGAGAAGCAGATTTCCTGCTGAGCAGGAAGCCCTAATCAGGAGTCAGTCTTGGGACTCCAGGATTATGACCTGAGCTGAAGGCAGTCACTTAACCAGCTGGCCCCACACATTCAAGTCTTTAATCCATGTTGAGTTAATTTTTGTGTATGATGTAAGACAGGGTCAGTTTCATTATTTTGCATGTAGCTGTCCGGTTTTTCCAACACCCATTTATTAGATTGTCCTTGGGATACGTGGATGGCTCAGTCAGTTAAGCATCTGATTTTTTTTTTTTTTTAAAGATCTTATTTATTTGACAGAGAGAAACACAGCCAGAGAGGGAACACAAGCAGGGGGAGTGAGAGAGGGAGAAGCAGGCTTCCGGCCAAGCAGGGAGCCCGATGTGGGACTAGATCCCGGGTCTCCGGGATCATGACCTGAGCCGAAGGCAGTCGCTTAACCGACTGAGCCACCCAGGCACCCCAAGCGTCTGATTTTTGGTTTCAATGCAGATCATGATCTCAGGGATGTTGAATCAAGTTCCGTGTGGAGTCTGAACTCGGTGCAGAGTCTGATATTGGTATTCTCTCTCTCCCTCTCCCTTCCCTTCTGTTCTTTCCTTGCTTGAATGTGCACGTGTGGGCACACTCTCTCTCACTCTCAAATAAATAAATATTTTTTCTGTGCCTTTTTAAAAATTTTAATTCCATTAACATATAATGTATTGTGGTTTTCAGAGGTATGTGTCTGATTCATCAGTCTTACATAATACCCAGTGCTCATAATTACATCACGTACTCTCCTTAGTGTCTATCACCCAGTTACCTCATCCTTTCCACCGTCCTCCCCTCCAGCAAGCCTTAGTTTGTTTCCTGTGATTAAAAGTCTCTTATGGTTTGTCTTCCTCTCTGGTTTTGTTTTGCTTTATTTTTTGATCTCTTCCCCTATGATCCTCTGTTTTGTTTCTTAAATTCTGCGTATCAGTAAGATCATATGATAATTGTCTTTCTCTGATTGACTTATTTTGCTTAACATAATACCCTCTAGTTCCATCCACGTCGTTGCAAATGGCAAGATATCTTTTTTGACGACTCTGTAATATTCCATTGTTTGTGTGTGTATACACCACATCTTCTTTATCCATTCATCTGTTAATGGGAATCTCGGCTCTCTCCATACTTTGACTATTGTGGACATTGCTGCTATAAGCATTGGCGGCAGGTACCCCTTTGGATTGCTACATTTGCATCTTTGGGGTAAATAATCCAGTAGTGCAATTGCTGTGTCATAGGTTAGCTCTATTTTCAACTTTTGGAGGAAGCTCCGTACTGTTTTCCCAAGTGGCTTCACCACCTTGTATTCTCACCAATAGTGTGGGAGGGTTTCCCTTTCTCCTCATCCTTGCCAACATCTTTTGTTTCCTGACTTGTTAATTTTAGCCATGCCGACTGGTGTGAGATGGTATCTCACTGTGGTTTTTGTGGTTTTTTTTAGAGATTTTATTTATTTATTTGACAGAGAGAAACACAGCCAGAGAGGGAACCACAAGCAGGGGGAGTGAGAGGGAGAAGCAGGTTTCCTGCAGAGCAGGGAGCCCGATGTGGGGCTCGATCCCAGGTCTCCGGGATCATGACCTGAGCCGAAGGCAGTCTCTTAACCAACTGAGCCACCCAGGTGCCCCTCACTGTCGTTTTGATTTGTATTTACCTGATGTTGAGTGATGTTGAGCACCTTTTCATGTTTGTTGGCCGTTTGTATGTCTTCTTTGGAGAAATGTCTATTAATGTCTTCTGCTCTTCTCTTGATTGGATTATTTGTTCTTTGGGCATTGAGTTTGATAAGTTCTTTATAGATTTTGTATACTAGACCTTTATCTGAATGTCATTTGCAAATACCTTCTCCAGTCTGTTGTTTGGCTTTTGGTTTTGTCAACTGTTTCCTTTGATGTGCAGAAGGTTTTTACCTCGATGGAATACCAGTAGTTCATTTTGCCTTTGTTTCCCTTGCCTTTGGAGACTTGTCTAGCATGAAGCTGCTGCAACTGAGGTCAAAGAGATTGCTGCCTGTGTTTTCCTCTAAGATTTTGATGGATTCCTGTCTCACATTTAGGTCTTTCATCCATTTTGAGCTTATTTTTGTGTATGGTGTAAGGAAATGGTCCAGTATCATCATTCTGCATGTGGCCGTCCAAAATTCCCCACACTATTTGAACAGACTTTTTCTATTAGATATTCTTTCCTTCTTTGTAAAAGATGAGTTTACCATAGAGTTGAGGGTCTATTTCTGGTTCTCTATTCTGTTTCATTGATCTGTGTGTCTGCTTTTGTGCTAGTACCATTTGTCTTGATGATTACAACTTGCTAATAGAGCTTGAAGTCTGGAAATGTGATGCCACCATTTCTGGTTTTCTTTTTCAACATTACTTTGGCTACTCTGGCTATTCTTTTATGGTTCTGTACAAATTTTAGATCTGTTTGTTCCAGTTCTGTGAAAAAAGTTGATGGTATTTTGATAGGGATTGCATTGAATGTGTAGATTGCTGTAGGTAGCTTAGACATTTTAATAATATTGGTTCTTCCATTCCATGAGTATGGAACATTTTTCCATTTCTTTGTGTCTTTCTCAATTTCTGTAATGAGTGTCCTATAATTTTCTGAGTACAGATCCTTTGCCTCTTTGGTTAGGTCTATTCTTTTTTTTTTTTTTTAAAGATTTTATTTGTTTATTTGACACAGAGAGAGATCACAGGTAGGCAGAGAGGCAGGCAGAGAGAGAGAAGGAAGCAGGCTCCCCGCTGAGCAGAGATCCCAATGCGGGCCTCAATCCCAGGACCCTGAGATTATGACCTGAGCTGAAGGCAGAAGCTTTAACCCACTGAGCCACCCAGGCACCCTGGTTAGGTTTATTCTTAAATATCTTATGGTTTTGAGTACAATTGTAGATGGGATTAACTCCTTAATTTCTCTTCTGTCTTATTGTTTGTGTATAGAAACGCAACTGATTGCTGTGCATTGATTATATATCCTGCCACTTTGCCAAATTCCTGTATGAGGTCTAGCAATTTTGGGGTGGACCAAATCCTGCTTGGTCATGGTGAATAATCCTTTTAATGTACTGTTGGATCCTACTGGCTAGTATTTTGCTGAGAATTTTTGCATCCATGTTCATCAGGGATATTGGTCTATAATTGTCCTTTTTAGTGGTGTCTGGTTTTGGAATCAAGGTAATGCTGACCTCATAGGAAGAGTTTGGAAGTTATCCTTCCATTTCTAGTTTTTGAAACAGCTTCTGAAGAATAGGTATTAATTCTTCTTTAAATGTTTGGTGGAATTCCCCTGGCAAGCCATCTGGCCCTGGGTTCTTGCTTCAGTTCCCTTGCAGGTTATGGGTCTTTCTGGTTTTCTATTTCTTCCTGTTTCAGTTTTGATAGTTTATACAGCTCTAGGAATGCATCCATTTTGTCTAATTTGTTGGCATATAGTTGCTTCTAATATGTCCTTATAATTTGTATTTCTTTGGTGTTAGTTGTGATCACTCATCTTTCTATCATGATTTTATTTGGGTCCATTCTCTTTTTGATAAGTTTGGCTAGGGGTTTATCAATCCTATTAATTCTTTCAAAGAACCAGCTCCTAGTTTTGTTGATCTGTTCTGCTGTTCTTTTGTTTTCTGTTTCATTGATTTCTGCTCTAATCCTTCTTATTTCTCTTCTGCTCTGGTCAGGTGTTATTTGCTGTTCTTTCTCTAGCCTCTTTAGGTGTAAGGTTAGGTTGTGTATTTGAGACCTCTCTTGTTTCTTGAGAAAGGCTTGTATTCCTATATACTGCCTCTTTAGGACCACTTTTGCTGTATCCTGAAGATTTTGAACAGTTATGGTTTTATTTTCATTTGTTTCCATGAATTTTTAAAATTCTTCTTTAATTTCCTGCTTGACCCATTCATTCTTTAGTAGGATGCTCTTTAGCTTCCATGTATTTGAGTTCTTTCCAACTTCCCTCTTGTGATTGAGTTCCAGTTTCAAAGTGTTGTGGTGCAAAAATATGCAGGGAATGATCACAGTCTTTTGTTACTGCTTGACACCTGATTTGTGACCTAGTGTGTGATCTTTTCTGGAGAATGTTCTATGTGCACTCAAGAAGAATATGTATTCTGTTGCTTTAGGAAGGAATGTTCTGAATATATCTATGAAGTCCATCTGGTCCATTGTATCATTCAGAGCCCTTGTTTCCTTGTTGATCTTCTGTTTAGATGATCTGGCATTGCAGTGAGGGAGATTTTAAAGTCCCCTGTTATTACTGTATTATTCTCATGTGTTTCTTTAATTTTGTTATTACTCAGTTTATAGAATTGACTGCACCCATGTTTGGGCCATAAATATTTATAATTGTTGGATCTTCTTGTTGGAGAGACCCTTTAATTATGATACAGTGCCCTTCCTCATGTCTTATTACAGTATTTTATTTAAGATTGAATTTGTCTGATATAAGGATTGCCATCCCAGCTTTCTTTTGATGTCCATTAGGACAGTAAATGGTTTTCCACCCCCTCACATTATTTTTTCATTATTTTTAAACAATTTTATTTATCTGTGAGAGAGAAAAATAGCACAAGCAGTGGGAGCAGCAGGCAGAGGGAGAAACAGTCTCCCCACTGAGCAAGGAGCCAGATGTGGGTCTCCATCCCAGGACCCTGGGATCATAACCTGAGCTGAAGACAGATGCTTAATCAACTGAGCCATTCAAATGTTCCTCCACCCACTCACTTTAAGTCTGGAGGTGTCCTTGGGTCTAAGATGAGTCTCTTGCAGATTACATATTGATGGGTCTTGGTTTTTTATCCAGTATGATACCCTGTGTGTTTTGGTTCGGGCATTTAGTCCATTTACATTCAGAGTAACTATTGAAAGATATGAATTTAGTGGCATTGTATTACTTGTAAAGTGACTATTACTGTATATTGTCTCTGTTCTTTTCTGGTGTGTGTTCCTTTTGGGCTCTCTTTTTGTCTAATATGTTATAGGATCCCTTTTAGTATTTCTTGTAGGGCTTGTTTGGTGACCATAAGTTCTTGTAGTTTCTTTTTGTCCTGGAAGGTTTTTATCATTCTTCTATTTTGAATGACAGTCTAGCTGGAAAAGTATTCTTGGTTGGATATTCTTCTCATTTAGCATCCTGAATATATCATGCCAGTTCTTTTTGGCCTGCTGGGTCTCTGTAGGTAGGTCTGCTCCCAGTCTAATGTTTCTATCCTTGTAGGTTATAGACCACCTGTCCTGAGCTGCTTTCAGGATTTTTTTCTTGTCCCCAAGATTTGTAAGTTTCAGTTTGATGTATCAGGGTATTGACCAATTTTTTACTGATTTTTGAGGGGGATGCTCTGTGCCTCCTGGATTTTGATGCGTAGTTCCTTCCTAGATTAGGGAAGTTCTTTGCTATAATCTGCTCCACTATGCCTTCTGCCCCTCTCTCTCTTTCCTCTTCTGGGATCCCAATTATTCCAGTATTGTTTTGCTTTTTGGTATTGCTTATCTCTCAGATTCTCCCCTGGTGATCCAGTAGTTTATCTCTTTTTTTTTTCATAGCTTCTTAATTCTTCTCCATCATTTGGTCTTCTGTATCACTAATTCTGTCTTCTGCCTCATTTATCCTAGGAGTTAGAGCTTCCACTTTTTCTTGCATCTCATTTATAACCTTTTTGATTTTGACTTGGTTAGATTTTTGTTTTATTTTCTCCAGAATGGTATTCTCTAGTGTCTTTTATGCTTTTTTCCTAGCCCAACTAGTATCTTTGTCGTTATTCTGAATTCTAGTTCTGACATCTTACTTAGACATACTGATTAGATCCTTGGCAGTCAGTACTTTCTCTTGTTCTCTTTTTCAAGGTGAGTTCTTCCAGAGAAAAACAGGTGAATGAAAGGATAAAATTCTAAAATGGCAACAACGACCCCAGAGAAATACACACTAATGAAATCGAAGAGACTTAAAACCAGAAGAAAAAAAAAAGAATACAGAGAGGTGAGCAGAATAGAGCAGTGCATTGGATTCTGAGTATATTTCAGTCTGTTTTTTAGAAAGCTAGATCCCAAAATTGTAAAGAAAAAAAACCCTTATGTTTCTACAAAACTAAAATTAAATACAATGAAAGAATAGAGTGTAAATGTAAAAAATGGAAATTAAAATACAAGGAAAAACAAAAGAGAGAAAAACCACCACCAACAACAAAACCAAGGGATAGAGACAGACAGGTGAACAGAACAGAGCAATGCACTGAATCCTGAGTATATTTTGTTCAGTTTGTTTGAAGAAACTACTTTTCGGGACGCCTGGGTGGCTCAATTGGGCGACTACCTTCAGCTCAGGTCATGATCCCAGAGTCTGGAGATCAAGCTCCACATCGGGCTCCCTGCTCGGCGGGAAGCCTGCTTCTCCCTCTCTCACTCCCCCTGCTTGTGTTCCCTCTCTAGCTGTATTTCTCTCTGTCAAATAAATAAAATCTTTAAAAAAAAAAAAAAAACTACATCTCAAAATTGTAGCTAAAGAAAAACTTAGATATACAGAAATAAAATTAAATACATTGAAAGGGTAGAATATAACTGTTAAGATGAAAGTTAAAAAAGACTTTAACAAAACAGGGAAGAGCAAGAAGAAAGAAAAAAAAAAGAGAATGTGATCAGACAGGTGACTAGAGGGCTGCCTGGGTGGCTCAGTCGTTAAGTATCTGCCTTCAGCTCAGGTCATGATCCTGGAGTCCCGGGATGGAGCCCCACATCAGGCTTCCTGCTCAGGGGGAAGTCTGCTTCTCCCTCGCTCACTCCCCTTTGTGTTCCCTTTCTAGTTGTGTTTCTCTCTGTCAAATAAATAAAATGTTTAAAAAAAAATGCGACTAGAACAGAGCCATACACTAGATTTTGGGTGTATTTTGGTCTGTTAGAAGAAACTGCATCCCTAAATTGTAAAGAAACACTTATATATACACAAAAATAAGATTAAATACAATGAATGGATAGAATGTAACTGTAAAAATAAAAATTAAAGAAGATTTAAAAAAGAAGTTGATAAAATGAGAAATTAGTTGAAAAAGGAAAGAAAAATAAGAAAAAAAATAAAGTCGAAAGACTAAGGAATCATGGGAGAAAAAGCCATGAATTGTCTGTGCCATATTCCCCTAGTACTGGAGTTTTGCAGTTCCCATTGATCAGTAAACTGGGTCTTGGCTGGATGTTCTTGCTGATCTTCTGGGGGAGGGACCTTTTGGGTTGATTCTCAAGTGTCTTTGCCCCAAGTAGAATCACACAGCCCTTGCCAGGGGCCAGGCTAAATAAGTGGCTCTGGATTGCTCTATGTGGCTTTTGTTTCCTGAGGGCATTTTGGGCAGCTTTAGAGGATGAGAAAGAAAACAGCAGCTTCCTAGTCTCAGGCCCCACTTTTTAGTGTGCCCTCAGAGAAAAGTAGTTAATCACCCCTGTCTTCCTGGTTTCTGGCCGCAGTGCTTGCCGGGCCTGTGACTGACTGAGTGATTCTGTTTCACGCACACATCCCCATTTAGAGTCTCCAAAGCCTACAGACTCCTGTGGTGCGCTCCTGTGCCGCTTCTCCCTGGGAGAACAAGGTGTGGGGGGGTGTCTCCCAGGTTCTGTTGCTCATGGGGCCTTTGCTCAGAGAGCACGCCTGACTGCCCACTTTGCAGCTTATGGCAACCCCCAGCTGAGAGCCCATTCCTGGGCTCACTCTTTGCAGCTGGCTTCCCTGCTCTGACCTGGGAGCTCTGCTGCACTCAGGCACCCTGGTCTTCCTGTGACCCTAAGGATCCTGAGACCACACTGTCCCAGGTAGGGTTCCATCCCCACTTACCCACTTGAGCAACATCCCTCAACGGAGCAGACTTCTAAAAGTTCCAATTTTGTACTCTGCTGCTCTTTCACTTGTCAGCCAGCTGACAGATAGTCCCCCCCACCCCGCCGCCCCCATGGTCTGTCTTCCCGTATATCACGTAGGAGTCACTTCTCCGTACCTCCTACCGTGCTGAAAGTGGTTGCTTCTATGTTAGTAGATTTGCAGCTATTTGTTTCTTCAGTCTCCCGTTGAGTTCGCAGGTGTTCAGAATGTTTTGAGAGCTGTTTAGCTGAATTCCTGTGACCAGACGAAACTAAGGTCTCCTGATCCTCTGCCATCTTGGGCTCCTCTCAATAAATAAATCTTTAAAAAAAAAAGAGAGAGATTGTCCTTTCCCCATTGTATATTCTTGCCTCCTTTGTTGTAAATTAATTGACTATATATGCTTGAGTTTATTTCTAGGTTCTCTATTCTATTGCATTGATCTGCGTGTCTGTTTTATGCCAATACCATACTGTTTTGATTACTGTAGCTTTGTATTGAAATTAGGGAGCATGATACATCTGGCTTTGTTCTTTTTTAAGATTGTTTTGGCTCTTCAGGGTTGAATTCTATAACGTAAGAAGAAAGTATCACCCCCCCATACCACATATATACATACTTCACATTATGCCAGGTTCTCAATATGATTAGTACTATATAAACAATGTTGACAGTTGAGCCAAATGTGTACTGTAATGTTTAATTATTTACTTTAAAAATTTTATTTATTCATTTGAGAGAGAGAGAGAGCAAGCACAAGCAAGGGGAAAGGCAGAAGGAGAAGCAGAGGCAAACTCCTTGCTGAGGTGGGAGCCTGATGTGGGGCTCGATTGCAGGACCTGGAGATCATGACCTGAGCTGAAGAAAGACGCTTAACCATCTGAGCCATCCAGGTACCCTGTAATTTTTTTAAAAATATTTTATTTAGTTATTTAACGGAGAGCGAACACAAGCAAGTGGAGCAGCAGAGGGAAAGGGAGAAGCAGGCTCCCTGCTGAGCAAGGAGCCCAATGCAGGGCTTGATCCTAGGACCCTGGGGTCATGACCTGAGCCAAAGGCAGCTGCTTAACCGACTGAGCCACCTAGGTGCCCCATACTATACTTTTATTTTTCATTTCCTGAACAACTTTAAGCTGTCTCTGGAAATGTTTTATTTTCTATGCACTCGTTCTTTTAACCTTTCCCAGTACTCCCCTAGTTAACCTTTAAAAACATTCAGGTTCTTTCACTATTTTCTTGAATAAGTGCCTGTTGGAATTTTTTGATCTGCTCTAGTGTGTCTATATTGGCTGATGTTATGTAGTCTTGCTGAATAACTGTTACTTTTGGAGTCTCCGTTCACCTTCATTCTAAGGATTCCCCCTTGCATGGCTTTTAGGTTAGATTTCTTGTTTCTTAGCTCTTACGTTCCTTTTTCTTGGTTTTGTCCCTTATTTTGGTGGAGCTGATCTCTAAAAACTCCTAGAAACAGTAAGTGAAATGTAAACATTTTGAGACTTTAGGTATATAGAGATATATTCTACCTTCCTACTTGACATTATTTTTATTACGTCAAAATATAGAATTCTAGGTTGTAAATAGTTTTTCCACAGAATTTTAGTTTTAATTTATAGGTATCTCAGCTCCAGTTGTTTGGTAAAAAGTCCAAGTGCCTTTCTGATTTCTAACTCTTTGTATAAAAACTTGTTTTGTTTTGTTTTTTTTCTTTTGGTCCTCTGGACCATTGTATTGTCTTCTCTTTGTACATGTAGTTCTGGAGTTTCATAATGGCATCTTTTGGTGTGGGTCTGTTTTCATCCACTGAGTTGGTGTCTCTCACTCTAAAATGGGAAATTTTCTGGTTTATTTCTTTGATAAAATATTTATGATAAAATATTTGATTATTTTTCTGTTATATTTTTTTGGAATTTCTTTGTCTTGGATAGTGGACCTCTTAGACTGGTTCATGATTTTCTGCTTTCCATCTCTTTGTGTCCCAAGAGATTACTTCAGGTTTATATGTTGTGTCCTATTCTTATTTCACAAAGCAATGTGGTTTTTTTCCCCCAGTATTAATAGTTTTTTTGGAATGGGGTCATTTTTATTCTTCTGCATTGTTTATTCAAGTTGCTTTTTTCTATTTTAGTGTCTTCTTTCGTGGTAGAGGCTTTCTGCAAGTGCCTGGTAACCCTTTTGCTTTCTGCTTTAATTTCCAAGTAGGACAACTGAAAAGCTTGGAATGGAATCTGTGTGTGTGTGTGTGTGTGTGTGTGTGTGTGTGTGTGTGTGTGAAGGGCGTTTTAACTGTGGTCTTTGCCAAAGGGTGATAGGGCTAGGCTGTTTACCGGAACAACTCCTAGTATGAATCTTCTTAGGGCTTTGTACATCTTCTTAGGGCTTTGTTCAGATTTGCCAGGAAGAGCTCTTCTGGTGTTTGCTTAGAGATTATTATCCTGGCTGCAAAGTTTTAGGATCCTGTGGCAGGGGCTGGAATGGGGTGGGTGGGCGGGCAGGTGTAGCCTGGTGGAGGTCTTGACATTGATTTTTCACACTCATCCCGTCTCCCAGTATTAGGTGTAGTACATTTGCCTGCAAGTGTGTGCTTGCTCTCCCAAGCCAGAAACCATCTCTCTTTTGCCCTTTTCATAGAATAACTTTAGCTCCTAGTCTTTTCTTAGGATGGGGATAGTATTGAAGCCCCACTGTGCCGATTGCAGAAGGAATTTAGGTGTATAATTTCTTAGAATATGAAAGTCTTGTTCCATGTTCACTCCCACTTCCAGAGTATTCTTCTTTATTTTTGAACCTTTTGTGGGATCTGTGGTGTAAATTCGGTTGCTTCTCAATTTAGGTTTAGGTTTCCTTAGATTTGTTAATTTAGTTATTTATTCATATACTCCTTAATTTTCAAAATCTTGTTTTTGCCTTCTCTTTCATTCTCTTTGTCCTTACGAGATTATGATTTTTAAAAAAATTGACTTTAGAGGAGCCTAGGTGGTTCAGTTGGTTAAGGCATCTGCTGTCAGCTTTGGTTATGATCTCTGGGTCTTGGGATTGAGCCCATATTGGGCTCTTTGCTCCACAGTGAGTCTGCTTTATTAGGGTCTGTGGTCAAAGGAACGAGGCTGATAAAAAAGCAAAGGTCAAGCAAAGCTTTATTTCGCACCAAGCATCAGCATTTCACTGGCTGGGCCAGGGTCGTCTCTAAAGAGAGAGCGACCCCTTTGTCCTACAGGCTACCTTTTATGGAAAACCTCACCCCAAGCTGACTCGAGTCATGAAGCTTGCCTGAGTTAATTTGCATCTCGATTGCTCCTGGAACCGACAGGTTGAGGGCATTTGGGCATTCCCACCTGGTCCTAAGTACCTGGAACTAGTCGCCCATTCTTAGTTTGCATCTCCATTGCTCAGGGTCCGGAAGGTTAAGGGGGTTAACTGATCAGGCATCTTCCCCAACCTGGCTCACCTTTGTTTTCCAGGGGCTGTTTGCCCATATTTCTTGGAGCTGTTTTTCTGAGTAAACAAGATGGCGGCCTGGGCATCTAAATAGGTCCTTATATGCTTCTCTTTTTCTCCCTCTGTCCCGCCCTTCCACTTATACACTTTCTCTCTCTCAAAGAAATAAAATCTTCCAAAAAATAAAAAAGCTCACTTTTTTATCATTTTGAGCAGGGAGGGGAAATTAATAGCCTACCATCTTCAACTATCACTCTTCAAAATAGTCATATTTTAAGTTTTAATCATTTTATTGCCACATTCTTTTTTTTAAAAAAGATTATTTATTTATTTGAGAGAGAGTGAGCATGAGAAGGGAGAGGCTAGAGGGAGAACCAAGCAGGGAGCCTGATGCAGGACTTAGTCCCAGGACTCCAGAATTGTGACCTGAGCTGAAGGCAGTTGCTTAACCAACTGAGCCACTCAGGTGCCCTTATTGCCACATTCTAAGTATCAACAGTTGTATGGTGTCTCTAAGTGAAAGGACATTATGTCTCTGTGTTAAACTACTCTGTTTTTTAATTTGTTTTTCTTTCAGTGGTGTATTAGTAGGTAGTGAGTCTGAAGATTCTTTTTCCAACTCACAAGGCTTAATAACTTATTTTTTACAAGGAAACAGATTAATCCAGATTTGAGCTGTAAGGAACTATTTTTTTTTTTAATTTATTATCAGTCTTCACTTATACTGTACATTATTCAGGTTATGCTGAAGTATGTTTTAGCAGATCTCATTTAAATCTTCAGTGCCTTTGACTCTAATTGTTCAATGGTTAAAATGTATCTCTAAATCAGGAATTATCTCTTTTATTTAAAAACAAAAATGAATTAGCTGCATTTGAAATTATATATATTTGTTTTTAAGGATTTGATTTGTTTGTTTTATTTGTGAGAGAGCAAGGGGAGAGACAGAGGGAGAGGGAGAGAATCTCAAGCAGATTTGTAGCTGAGCACAGAACCTGATGTGGAGCTTAATCCCACAACCCTGAAGTCATGACCTGAATAGAAACCAAGAGTTGCAAGCCTAACTGACTTAGCCACCCAGGAGCCCCTGAAATTATGTTTATAGGAGAAAATGATATATAACTTTTGTATTTATGTTTTTGATATCTTTCACCAGCTCCAATAAGTAAAAGAAATAAAGGCTTTTCCCATTTTCTTGGACATTTTATCACTTTTCATAGACAAACCTGAGCTTCCTTATTTTTCTTAAGACTATTTAATGTGTTGAATTTTTTACAAATGCCATGGTTTTGAACTTTAAAGTCGTCTATAAATATGATCAAAGCTTTTTGTTAGAGTCACTGTTCATTAAAGAATAAACCATAGAATATAAACTATAGATTTTTTCATTGAGTAAGAGGCCTGTACTTATTCATTGTGAATATGTGATTTTATCCAAAAAAATACATCTGTAGGATTAGAAAATAAATGTGGAGCTCATAGAAGATTTCATGAAATTGAATGTTCTCATAATAGCCTGAGAGAAAGGAGACAGACTAGGGCAGAGTTCTATATGTGGGTTTGCTTGTTTGTTTGTTTTTAAAGATACTATTTTTTTATTTGATAGAGTACAAGTAGACAGCAGCAGGCAGAGGGAGAGTGAGAAACAGGCTCTCCCGCTAAGCAGGGAGCCCGATACAGGGCTCAATCCCTGGACGCTGGGATCATGACCTAAGGCAGCTGCTTAACCAACTGAGCCACCCAGGCGCCCCTATATCTGGGTTTATGAACAGGTTTTAGTACCTCCCTGAATTTTTCTATGTAAAATATTTTGTCTTTTATGTCTCCAGGGAAAGTTCATAAATGCCTTTCAGATTGTCAGAGGCACCAAACAGATTAAGAATCAGAGGCAAAAAAGTCAGTAAGAAAAATACTGCTTAACTGTTTAAGAACATCGTTGGCAGTATATTTCTATATTATGTATTTCAGAGATAAGTTTTAGGTTCACAGTCACTGCTTTAAGTTTGTTTTTGTTTATTGAAGTATGAATTATAAACAGTAAAATCCTCAGATCTGTGGTATGTAGTAGTTTGATTAATTTAGACAAATATATACTCTTGTGTAACCAGTACCCTTTTCAAGACCCAGAACATTTTCATCACCCCAGAAGGCTCCTTAACTTTTAAAAGTAGAACCAAAGGCCATTCTTTGTAGTCCTTTGATATAAGGACACACTTCCTCTTCACTTCACGTAGTTCTAGAGAATCTGTTAACTAAATGAGTTGCTCAGCTCCGCCCCCCCC